>JAUJYZ010001400.1:62500-72500 GCA_033675265.1 Actinostola sp. cb2023
ATATGATTGATGTATGTGTTGTAGGTGAAGACAGTCGGTCTAACCTCATCCAAGAAGATATCACAAGGTCAAGTAGCCATAGTAGTTTCCAGGTTCTCTCCAAAAGTAGTAGCAGTGGCAGTGTGGATGGACTGGTACCCTGTCTTGGTGTACTCGGCGTTGCATGCGTTGCAAGTCCAACGTCGCTGCCAGAGAAAATTGGAAATGAAACAAATTATAATGTCAAGTAGGTATCTATAATCATTGGATATTATTAATATTAATAATATGTGAGCTACATCCTTACATCACACGAAAAGTGCCTGGAGGACAAATTAATATGCTCAAAAAATTTTGCAAATTTTTTGAATAATTTGATAGTTTATTATTGAATTATCCGCTGTCTCAAGCAGAAATCTATGTTCCTTGGATTTACTTAAACACCTTATAAACCTTGAACTGTTTTACTTGTCTTTTGAGTTTTTGAGATACAGTCGAACCTCCCGTAAGCGACCACCCAAAATGTCAAGCTTTGTGGTCGCTTACGAGAGGCAGTTGCTTATGAGAGGTTCCAACTATAGTGATTTGACTTGGAACTGAACTTTTGGTATTTTGAAAAACTGGTCACTTAGGAGAGGTGGTCGCTTACCAGAGTGGTCGCAATCGGAGGTTCAACTGTACATGTAGATCAGAGTTATTTGAGGACCTCCCTGAAAACCACGTTATGTGATGGGCGCTTCCTCCTTAAAGATTAAATATTATTATTAGTAGTAGTAGTAGTTCTGCTTTTTATCATGTTTTTTTCCTTCCTTTTCCAGCTTCTTGCCATATTATGTCAATGTACTCTTCCAAAGAATCGCTTTTCACATTATGAATTCTATGGATCATCCACCGTCAAAAACGTTTGTAAAGTAAGTTATTGAATACATTTAGCAGACACTACCGTGAAGGAGGTTTGGATATGTGATCTTAATTAGCATAAAATGTGGTCAACTTTAACTTCAACTTTTAACTTTAACTTTAACTCCAAGAATTATTGGCTGCACCTCGATTTATTCAACACACTTCTCAGTGTTTTGATATCGGATGAAACAGCTAGTCTTTCTTGTGTTTGATCCAATACATGTACATGTACTTACACAGCAGCAAAACATATGTTGAAACATAATTTTAGATTTGTTTGATATAAGAATACTATAGTACTGCAGTAATATCTATATTCAGAACAGAATTCCCAGTAAGCATTTTATATTGTATCATTATAGATATCATTCTTCAGATTTAAAACTTGAATGTTGGTCCATCTATGATGCTCAAGAAGAGTACATGAGACAACAGGTACATCTCTCCCACACCGTGTTTGTCCTCGATGAAAGACTAGTGGAAATATCACTTGAATGGGTTCAACGTTCTTTCTCCAGCACATTGGATAGGCTAGACAGTTTTTCGAGGTGTTTGTCCTCGATGAAAGACTAGTGGAAATATCACTTGCATGGGTTCAATGTTCTTTCTCCAGCACATTGGATAGGCTAGACAGTTTTTCGAGGTGTTTGTCCTCGATGAAAGACTAGTGGAAATATCACTTGCATGGGTTCAACGTTCTTTCTCCAGCACATTGGATAGGCTATACAGTTTGTTAAATTGGAGATAATATTGTCAACATTTAAGAACTGCTATCTCAATGGTTATAACACTCGTACCCAGTCTTCCAATGTATTTTCCACAGACCAGTGTATTACAGTGAATATCCATGTATAGTTATGATAACATTGTCTATCTTTAGTTGTCTGCAAGATGGAGAATATCGAAGGCAAACATTGAGTTTGCCATCTGTTCATCGTATCCAAAGTTCCTTGTCGTCCCAGCAGCTATTGAGGTTAGTCTGTCTGTCCACCAGTAAAATAGCTGACATGATGATGATGATGATGATGATGGTGATAACAATGATGATGGTGAAGATAATGATGATCAATGATGGTGATTATAATGATGGTGATGACAATGGTGAAGATGAAGATGATGCTGATGATGATGATGAAGACAATTACGATGGTGATGATGATGATGATGAAGACAATGATGATAGTGATGATGTTGATGGTGATCCCAGGAGGTTGGGAGGGGTAGGGGTTAAGGGGCACTCCCATATATAAGTGGTATGGGTTCACTGTAGTTAGGTGTAGTGTTCTCCTGATTGTTGTTGTTGTTGGTGGTGTTGTTGGTAGTGTGTGTGACTGTAGTTACATGTACATGTATAGTGTTCTATTGTTGTTGTTGTTGGTGACCAGTGTTGGTGGTGGTGGTGTGTGACTGTAGTTACATGTACATGTACATGTAGGTGTATAGTGTTCTCCTGATTGTTGTTGGTGGTGTTGGTGGTAGTGGTGTGTGACTGTAGTTACATGTAGGTGTATAGTGTTCTATTGTTGTTGTTGTAATCCATCATTTCTTAATTTTCAACAGGATGAAACTCTAAAGGGGTGTGCACCATTTAGATGCAAGGTACACTGATACAATAAACCAGTTCTTTTCAGTTCTGTATTTCATTAATGCCCAGGAATGCCCTCCTCGACCTGCCGCCATTGCTCGTGTGTGATCACTGAACAGAATGATAAGATGATCTATTATTGGTGAATGTGAATGTGATGATAGTAATAATGATGATGTGATCACAGTGACGATGATGATATTGATAATGATGATTGGTGATCAATGATGATAATGATGTTGATCGTGGTGATGATGATGATGAATGATGATATTGATGATGATGATGATGTTGATGATGATGCTGAATGATATTGATAATGATGACGATGATGATATTATTGATGATGTTAATGATGATGATAATGTTGACAATGATAATGAATGATGATGATCGTGTATCTTGGTTTACTGTAAAGTTCTATAAACTATGACCATCTCAAGTATGTTAAGGCCTGGTTCATGAAGCCATCACTCAAAATCACGTTTAATTTTTGCATTCCCTACGATTAATTTCTATGGCATTGATATTTAGGCATAAGATTATAGTCAAGATGTTTGATGATTTAGTCCTAAAAATACTGACGTCAAGTGGTCACGTGACCTAGGCATGTGAAATTTCGTTTTTTAAATATGCAGTCGCGAGTTTAAGATGTGCTGAAAAAGTTTTTATGCTACAACATTAAGGACAACTAAAGAAAAAAGATAGCGTTTGGAAAACCTGTCCTATAGTTTTAGTTATCGAGAAAATTGAGAAAACGTATTCTGGCTAAATGGTCATGTGACCTATTTTCGTAAATATCTCTCTTAAGAGAAATCAGAGACAAGTTTTCCAAACGCAGTTGTGTAGAGTGCTAGCATTGACAACATATGCAATTGTTTGTTTTTAAACTGTTCTTAAAACCGCGACCGCATTTTAAAGTAATTTTTCAAAGACTGTTGTCACGTGGTTAATCAAGTGTTCAGTTTTTTTGGTATTTTGTTGACTTCAATCAATTAAGGATATGGCTGTGCTAAGTTTCGTAATGTTTGGTAAAAAGGAAGTGACATTATGATTTTTTACATTTTTTTCTCGTTTTTGGGCTTGAACCAGGCCTTAACATACTTGAGATGTTTGTTTCAGGGATGATAATGATGATGATTCATTATGATGATGATGATAGTGTATCTTGGTGTACTGTAAAGTACTATTAACTATAACCATGTTTACTTCAGGGTCGTATTGCTGCGTTGTCGTGGTTTAACAAAAAGAAAGGGAATTTCATCATGAGGTGTGCGCAGCCTAAAACGGGCGCAATGGGAAAGGTAAACCAACTCGCAGTTACGGTAATTGTTCTACTGAGGGGTGAGGGGGAGCACTTGTTCCAATGCCGTTCACGAGTACATGCCGATCCTACAAGAATTAGAGATCATTTAAGACTGAAAAGCATCTATATATTATTTTACTTTTCAAGTTTTCTACCGAGGACGAAGAGGTTATCAACACTGCACGCCTTTGTAATCCCATGTCAGATCGTCTGGTCATCTTTGATGCTCGTTCTATGATGGCTGCAAGTGGCAACATGTTGATGGTAATGAAAGCTCAAACATTTATACTGAGGCTGGGAGGGGTTGGGATAGATTTTGGTATCTCGCATGCAAATGAATTCAACTAACAACAATAAAACATTGCCCCAGTCTATCTCAGTAATTTTACCACAGGAACCCAAAACTGTTGTTACGCTTATGATAGGTAAGACACACATAGAAAGCAGAGCCGTACGTAACTCAACTGGCATTGGTGAAATACCAAATACTTCCTGGACAAACCAGATACAAATGTTTCAAACTAGAACATTTTCTAGGGTGGATGTACGCTGGTCTTCCTGGACAAACCAGATACAAATGTTTCAAACTAGAACATTTTCTAGGGTGGATGTACGCAGGTCTTCCTGGACAAACCAGATACAAATGTTTCAAACTAGAACTTAAACGTTTTCTAGGGTGGATGTATGCAGGTCTTCCTGGACAAACCAGATACAAATGTTTCAAACTAGAACGTTTTCTAGGGTGGATGTACGCTGGTCTTCCTGGACAAACCAGATACAAATGTTTCAAACTAGAACGTTTTCTAGGGTGGATGTACGCTGGTCTTCCTGGACAAACCAGATACAAATGTTTCAAACTAGAACGTTTTCTAGGGTGGATGTATGCAGGTCTTCCTGGACAAACCAGATACAAATGTTTCAAACTAGAACGTTTTCTAGGGTGGATGTACACAGGTCTTCCTGGACAAACCAGATACAAATGTTTCAAACTAGAACGTTTTCTAGGGTGGATGTACGCTGGTCTTCCTGGACAAACCAGATACAAATGTTTCAAACTAGAACGTTTTCTAGGGTGGATGTATGATGGTCTTCCTGGACAAACCAGATACAAATGTTTCAAACTAGAACGTTTTCTAGGGTGGATGTACGCTGGTCTTCCTGGACAAACCAGATACAAATGTTTCAAACTAGAACGTTTTCTAGGGTGGATGTATGATGGTCTTCCTGGACAAACCAGATACAAATGTTTCAAACTAGAACGTTTTCTAGGGTGGATGTACGCTGGTCTTCCTGGACAAACCAGATAAAAATGTTTCAAACTAGAACGTTTTCTAGGGTGGATGTACACTGGTCTTCCTGGACAAACCAGATACAAATGTTTCAAACTAGAACGTTTTCTAGGGTGGATGTACGCTGGTCTTCCTGGACAAACCAGATACAAATGTTTCAAACTAGAACGTTTTCTAGGGTGGATGTATGCTGGTCTTCCTGGACAAACCAGATACAAATGTTTCAAATTAGAACTTAATATCTTCTTACTGGTTTTCTAGGGTGGGGATACCCTGGCCTTCCTGGACAAACCAGATACAAATGTTTCAAACTAGAACTAATATCTTCATACTGGTTTATCTAGGGTAAGGGGACTGAAGACACATTTAATCGATACCAGGGTTGCAACCTGGTCTTCCTGGACATCCCCAACATCCACGCTGTCAGAGACAGTCTAGAGAGGCTCCAAGCTGTATGCGAGTCATCTTCACAGAAGAAGTGGTTATCACACCTTGAATCGACGCAGTGGCTGGCTTACATTGCTGCTATACTCAAGGTATGAAAAATAAAAAACGATGCAGCTTGCTCTATCTAGTTATAGAAGCATATCGGAATTGGAAGAAGATGAGAGAAGTGTTAGGAGAAGCATGAGGCGTAGCCGAGTGCTTCTCGCACTTCTCAAGTCTTCTTTCCATTCCCAAGTGCTTCTATAACTCGATAGAGCACAGTGGCCATGTTTTCTATTTCTTTAATTTATAAAATACAATTTTGATTTTAAGGCAAGTTTTCAATTTTGTTTGTTACAAAAATGTTTGAATATCTGCGGACGTTATATCATAGTTATTTTAGAATTAGTATTATTTAATAAAGCCGTGAAATTAATCCCTAATTTTACGAGTAACCATGTGATTAACTATACAAACTGGGCCTGCGAGGTGTCATCAAAACATCATATTGCTTGTATTTTAGGGTGCGACTACGATTGCAAGGTTTATTGAGAAGGGTGTGTCTACGCTAGTTCACTGTAGCGATGGATGGGACCGTACGTCACAGCTGACGTCATTGGCACAGTTATTATTGGACCCGTACTATAGGACATTTAATGGATTCCAGGTAGCTATTGAAATATTATTAGAATCATCAGCAGCAGCAGCAGCACTATTACCATTACTATCTTCGTAATCAATACCCTTTTTTCCCCCCTTCTATTTAGCTTTTGCCACTGTTTCGTCCTCATTTAATTGTAAAAAGCATCGAGACTATTGTATGATGCGTTTATAAAGAACTTATTATTATTATTATTATTATATGGACCGTCGTTATTATTAGTCATCAGCATTCATCACCATCATCATTTGCATCATCATCATTTGCATCAGCAACAATATTTTGCATCATCGTCATCGCCATCATTTGCAGCTGCAGCAAATGATGGTTTATATAATCATTGCATCATCATTTTCATTAGCATCATTAATTTGCATCATCATTAGTATCATCATCATCATTACAACCATCAGTATCACTCATCAATAACATATACTTCGTATCCAGGTTCTTATTGATAAGGAATGGATCTCATTTGGGCATCGATTTCGTGATCGTCTCGGACACCCGTCGTGTCCTGGTCAGCGGTCTCCTATCTTCTTACAATTCCTGGACTGTGTCTGGCAAATACATCATCAGTTCCCAACAACGTTCGAGTTCACTTCCGACTTCTTACTTAGAATCGCAGACCATGTGAACTCACAATGGTAGGTTTTAGAGTCGTTTTGTATGAGTGGGTTACCTGTGGTCAGTGTTACCACAGGTAACCCACTCACCAAATAGAGTCGTTTTCATATAAGTGGGTTACCTGTGGTCAGCGTTACCACAGGTAACCCACTCACCAAATAGAGTCGTTTTCATATGAGTGGGTTACCTGTGGTCAGCGTTACCACAGGTAACCCACTCACCAAATAGAGTCGTTTTCATATGGGTGGGTTACCTGTGGTCAGTGTTACCACAGGTAACCCACTCACCAAATAGAGTCGTTTTCATATGAGTGGGTTACCTGTGGTCAGCGTTACCACAGGTAACCCACTCACCAAATAGAGTCGTTTTCATATGGGTGGGTTACCTGTGGTCAGCGTTACCACAGGTAACCCACTCTCCAAATAGAGTCGTTTTCATATGGGTGGGTTACCTGTGGTCAGCGTTACCACAGGTAACCCACTCACCAAATAGAGTCGTTTTCATATGGGTGGGTTACCTGTGGTCAGCGTTACCACAGGTAACCCACTCACCAAATAGAGTCGTTTTTTTCATATTAGTGGGTTACCTGTGGTCAGCGTTACCACAGATAACCCACTCACCAAATAGAGTCGTTTTCATATGAGTGGGTTACCTGTGGTCAGCGTTACCACAGGTAACCCACTCTCCAAATAGAGTCGTTTTCATATTAGTGGGTTACCTGTGGTCAGCGTTACCACAGATAACCCACTCGCCAAATAGAGTCGTTTTCATATGAGTGGGTTACCTGTGGTCAGCGTTACCACAGGTAACCCACTCTCCAAATAGAGTCGTTTTCATATTAGTGGGTTACCTGTGGTCAGCGTTACCACAGATAACCCACTCACCAAATAGAGTCGTTTTCATATGGGTGGGTTACCTGTGGTCAGCGTTACCACAGGTAACCCACTCACCAAATAGAGTCGTTTTCATATTAGTGGGTTACCTGTGGTCAGCGTTACCACAGGTAACCCACTCTCCAAATAGAGTCGTTTTCATATGAGTGGGTTACCTGTGGTCAGCGTTACCACAGGTAACCCACTCACCAAATAGAGTCGTTTTTCATATGGGTGGGTTACCTGTGGTCAGCGTTACCACAGGTAACCCACTTACCAAATAGAGTCGTTTTCATATTAGTGGGTTACCTGTGGTCAGCGTTACCACAGGTAACCCACTCACCAAATAGAGTCGTTTTCATATGGGTGGGTTACCTGTGGTCAGCGTTACCACAGGTAACCCACTCACCAAATAGAGTCGTTTTCATATGGGTGGGTTACCTGTGGTCAGCGTTACCACAGATAACCCACTCACCAAATAGAGTCGTTTTCATATGGGTGGGTTACCTGTGGTCAGCGTTACCACAGGTAACCCACTCACCAAATAGAGTCGTTTTCATATGGGTGGGTTACCTGTGGTCAGCGTTACCACAGATAACCCACTCTCCAAATAGAGTCGTTTTCATATGAGTGGGTTACCTGTGGTCAGTGTTACCACAGGTAACCCACTCGCCAAATAGAGTCGTTTTTGTAAGAGTGGGTTACCTGTGGTCAGCGTTACCACAGGTAACCCACTCTCCAAATAGAGTAGTTTTCATATGAGTGAGTTACCTGTGGTACATCATCCATAAGGGACTCATTTGGTTAATCATATATGTACCCTTTGTCCAACTGCTAACATTTATCCATTCAACGTTTTTGTCCTCAAGGTACTTAAATCCTAAGGTGCTCGTTCGTGAGGTCAATTATGTACCCCTTTTTAATTGTTTACATTCTGTTGCCTTGGTTACAGGTTTGGTAATTTTCTCCACAATAATGTGAAGGATCGCCAAGTAGGGTTCATCAGCAGATGGACGGTATCACTGTGGTCTCATTTACAAGCTGTAGAAGAAGGTTGCACAAATACTACGTATGCTCCTTCCTCTGAGGTACACTAGAAAGTAACCTAAGGGGGAGGGAGAAGGGAGTATATGTGCCATAATAGCCTAAGGGGGATGGAGAAGGGTGTCTCTGTGATCTTATTTACAAGCTGTAGAAGAAGGTTGTACAAACACTATGTATGCTCCTTCCTCTGAGGTACGCTAGAAAGTAACCTAAGGGGGAGGTAGAAGGGAGTATATGTGGCAGAATCGGCCTAAGGGGGAGGGAGAAGGGTATCTCTGTGGTCTCATCTACAAGCTGTACAAGAAGGTTGCACAAATACTACGTATGCTCCTTCCTCTGAGGTACACTAGAAAGTAACCTAAGGGGGAGGGAGAAGGGAGTATATGTGGCAAAATAGCCTAAGGGGGAGGGAGAAGGGTATCTCTGTGGCTCTACAAGCTGTACAAGAAGGTTGCACAAATACTATGTATGCTCCTTCCTCTGAGGTACACTAGAAAGTAACCTAAGGGGGAGGGAGAAGGGAGTATATGTGGCAAAATAGCCTAAGGGGGAGGGAGAAGGGTATCTCTGTGGTCTCATCTACAAGCTGTACAAGAAGGTTGCACAAATACTATGTATGCTCCTTCCTCTGAGGTACACTAGAAAGTAACCTAAGGGGGAGGGAGAAGGGAGTATATGTGCCATAATAGCCTAAGGGGGAGGGAGAAGGGTATCTCTGTGGTCTTACTTACAAGCTGTACAAGAAGGTTGCACAAACACTATGTATGCTCCTTCCTCTGAGGTACACTAGAAAGTAACCTAAGGGGGAGGGAGAAGGGAGTATATGTGCCAAAATAGCCTAAGGGGGAGGGGAGAAGGAAGTGTCTATTGGGTTGGGAGCATTAATAGACATAAACCCTGGTCGTGATGACCAATTATAGTGACTTGAATATATCTCAGTCATCCTTGCAAGGCGTATCGACACAGTTGTCTGTATGAGAACCACATCACCATCATTATCATCAGCATCATCATTAATAATAATTATTATAATAATATAAAATATAAAGCACACATTCCTGTTCAAATGCGCTATCACTATCATCGCCACCATCATCATCATCACCTTCAACACCATCATCACCACCATCATCACTCTCATTATCACCACCATCATCATCACTATCATTATCATCACCATCATCACTCTCATTATCACCACCATCATCATCACTATCATTATCATCACCATCATCACTATCATCATCATCACCCTCAACACCATCACCACCACCACCACCATCACCACCACCACCACCACCACTAAAC
>JAUJYZ010001400.1:80000-137354 GCA_033675265.1 Actinostola sp. cb2023
AATTCATGTATATTATTAAATATGAAAATGAGTTTCCTGACAAGTACAGTATGATTTATTTGCGCGCAGATGGCCCTAAAAGGTACCAGGAGAACTCTAACGTTTTAGGTTTAATAAATATAATAAATAAATAAATAAATATTTTCTCAGTAGATCCACGAAGTGGCTATTCTTCTACTGGCACTCACACTCACTAATCATCCTAAGCAGAACAAAGTACGATCAGTTTAACCCCTAAAAGTTACGATGACCATCCCTGGGAGATTTGGTGTAGAGTAAATCGTACAATACTTCTCCATAAAATATCTTAATGATTGAAATCTTGATTTTTTATTCTTTCCTCATCTTTTTTAAATATTTAGTTTTTTTAATTTTTTTTAATCCTTTTTATTTTTTCCTCATTTCCTCTACTCGTCATTTCTTTAATTATTTTTTCCTCGTTTTTATTTAGTTTTTTAATTTGTCTTAATTTTTTAAATTTTGAAAAAAAGAATTAATTTTTAATTTAAAAAAAATTAAAATAAATTCCTCATTTTTCTCCTCGTCATTTTTTATTTATTTTTCCTCATCTTTTGTAGAGCAGATGACGGTTTTTCAATTACCGATATTGCCCGGGTATTCAAGGATCACAACGACATAAGAGTCTCTTCAAACTCACGTCTAATTAATCCTGTACAATATCGTAAAAACCTTTAGTCGATTCTTGCTTCAATTAAGGATTTCGCTTCTACAGAGATGAGGAATCTCCAAGACGACCAGTTTTCGGAAATGTTCGTATTCCTCAATCAAATGTTGTAATTATTAACTTTTATACGCGAATTAAGAGGAAAAACAAGGGGGGAAAAACAGAAAAGAAAAAAAAAGACGAAAAAGATCGGACTGTGACTCGAACGCGCGCTGTCAATGCGCTAAAAAAGGACCATACACCCAGACTTAAATGCTGAGTCACCGTATGTTACGTGTAGGATGGAGATTTCTGCCTCATCCGCGCTATCGGGCATTACACCAATCAGCTTAGTGATCAAAGAGGGAGGGAACAGTCGTATCCTAGTCCTAAATGACTGCCCCGCACTACTCGGCTATCTGTACTTCCGGTTGTTTTCTGGGGTAAATTTAACAAAGTGTTTCTGCTAATTAATGGTCCAAAATGACGATTTTTGATGGACTATATATAGCCTATGCAAAATGGCTCAAAATGACGATTTTTGACTATAGCCTATGCAAAATGGCTCAAAATGACGATTTTTGATGGACTATATAGCCCATGCAAAATGACGATTTTTGATGGACTATTTATAGCCCATGCAAAATGCCCCAAAATGGTCCAAAATGACGGTTTTTGATGGACTATATATAGCCCATGCAAAATGCCCCAAAATGGCTCAAAATGACGATTTTTTTATGGATTATAGGCCATGCAAAATGCCCCAAAATGGCTCAAAATGACGATTTTTGATGGATTATAGCCCATGCAAAATGGTCCAAAATGACGATTTTTGATGGATTATAGGCCATGCAAAATGCCACAAAATGGTCCAAAATGACGATTTTTGATGGACTATAGCCCATGCAAAATGCCCCAAAATGGCCCAAAATGACAATTTTTGATGGACTATATAGCCCATGGAAATTGCCCAAAAATGGTCCAAAATGGCGATTTTTGATGGACTATAGCAATTCAGCCAAAAGGTGATAAAGCATGGAATTATACATGTTGAACCCATTGTGGTAAAGTATCATCACCATCTGGAGCATGCGCAAACTGATAGGCTGGCCTGAAATATGATGGCTTGGTGTATACGTCAGAGCTTGCCCCACGGCTTTCGCCTTAAATTGTTTCTAGAAGACATTTCTAAAGAAAGATTGTAAAAAAATTGAAAATGTTTATGCGATAAAAGTACTGACATATATTTTTATATATTGAAGAGAAAATAAACAATATTAAAAACTAAGACAGAAATTGAATAACAATTGAGCAATAAATAAAATAAACAAGTAAATAAAAATTGTAAAAATAAATGTCTTTCGACGAAGATTCGAACCCGCGGCCATGAGATCAAAATGCTAAAAATAGCATAAAAAAGACCATACTCCCAGACATTATGCCGAGTCACCGTATGTTACGTATAGGATGAAGATTTCGGCCTCATCCGCGCTATCGGGCATTACACCAATCAGCTTAGTGATCAAAGAGGGAGGGAACAGTCGGATCCTAGTCCCACTAAATAACTGCCTCGCACCACTAGGCTATCGTGCACGCTTATTGATTTGGAGGACAAAATAACCTAGTGTATCTTGTGAATGGACTGTCTATTGTTGTGCAAATTATTATGGTCCCGTGGCTCGTACGGCTATGGCGCTTGAAACTAGTACTAATGTCCCGGGTTCAATTCCGCGTGTCATACCGCTTTTTTTTTCTTTTTCTTTTTTTTTCTTTCCTTTTTTCTCACTGTTTAAAATGATATTTTAGTTGATTAAGAATACATGCAAAATGCATCAAAATTCCGAAAATTGCTCTAAATAAGATTTTTAGCATATATGTTTTTAAGCTCAAAAATATCCAAAACTTATATAGACCATGAAAAATGCCCCAAAATGGTCCAAAATGACGGTTTTTGATGGACTATATATAGCCTATGCAAAATGCCCCAAAATGGCTCAAAATGACGATTTTTGACTATAGCCTATGCAAAATGCCCCAAAATGACGATTTTTGATGGACTATAGCCCATGCAAAATGCCCCAAAATGGCTCAAAATGACGATTTTTGATGGACTATTTATAGCCCATGCAAAATGCCCCAAAATGGTCCAAAATGACGATTTTTGATGGACTATAGCCCATGCAAAATGCCCCAAAATGGTCCAAAATGACGATGGTAATTTTACTGAATTATGCGGAGTTGTTTCTTGTGAAGTCAAACTGTATCTAAAGCCGCATCTACACGAACAAGTTTTCCTTGACAAGGAAAAATTGGCGATGTTTTTGTCGTCTACACGAACAAGTTTTCCTTGACAAGGAAAAATTGACAATTTTTTGTCATCTACACGAGCAAGTTTTCCTTGACAAGGAAAAATTGACAATTTTTTGTCATCTACACGAGCAAGTTTTCCTTGACAAGGAAAAATTGAAAATTTTTTGTCATCTACACGAGCAAGTTACCCTTTACAAGTTTTCCTTTCCTTGACAAGGAAAAATTGACAATTTTTTGTCATCTACACGAGCAAGTTTTCCTTGGCGATATTTTTGTCGTCTATGTTTTTGTCGTCAAGGAAAACTTGAGAGGTTCAACTGTATCTAAGTCAAACACTGTAATTATTATTACCTCTTGTAATAATAATAATAATAATAATAATAATAATAATAATAATAATAATAATAATAATAACGATTTATTAAACAGATCCATGTTGTAAGCGACCACCTCCCTGGTCGATAACGAGAGGTTCGCTGACTGTATAATATGGGCTGCGTCGTCTTTTAAAATTAGATGCGTTTTCATTACAGAATCAAGAAAAACTAAATTTTAACTCAACATGTTATGTGTGAACGGGACATAAGTCAAACACTGTAATTAATTAAACTGTAATTAAACTGTAATTAAACTGTAATTAATTAAACACTGTAACCTTAATTGTTGTTTACGGCGTACATTACCGTGATAATGTGACCAATTAGCTCGACTTAATAACCAAGCCAGTCACATCACACCACAGGCAGCCCAACCATTGCTTTTGAGGCTACTAAATAATTCAAAAAAAAAATTTTTTTTTATGGGCTTCCTGTGGTAGAGCGCGCGCGTATTTATATAATGGGTTCCCTGTGCTGAGTAATGTCCTATGTTGGGCTTCCTGTTTGCCTCCTGCGGGATGCGCCCGCAGCAAATGTGTATATTTAAACAAGGTATGAAACTCGGTCACGTGACAAATACGTTTTTGACCCTAATTTTGTCAATGTGATGTGAAAATTCAATTTTTCTTCGAATAACTAAACTTTACCGTATTCTCGAAACACTTTGTAAGTGTCAGTCGTCTAACTTCAACGTACGCTGAGAAACTAATTTTTGAAATTTTGAGCGTCATGGACCGATGTGCGGCGCAAGTAGATGGTGCACTTTTCCGTGAAGTAGTCGGATTTTACCTTCGAGAAGGCATCGACAAGCGCTCGGCAAATCTGAACGATGCTCTTTTTGGCAAGGTTTTAACATGATATGTTCACTAAACATGAGTCAAAACATCTACAATATACTTTATCTGTTTTCTGTTTTGACTTCTGTAAAGTATTTGTTTTGTATTTTGATTTTTATCGATTAAAATCTTCAAAATTGACGCATTGTGTTTTATAAATGCTGAATAGTCTCAATATTTAGTACTGCACAACACATTTGCTATCAGTACTTGTACACAAAATGACAAACAAACGTATTTATTTCAACAATAAGTTTACTAGCTTTTTACACACTGTTTTGCCGTTACTTTCTGTGCAATTTATTTACTATGTTGATCAGTAATAGCATGGAAATAAGCTTAATAACAATGGATAAATATTATACACAAAGGCGACAAGTTGTGAATCACTGATCATGACTGATTGAATAGCAAACATCGAAGTTGGAAGCGATACTGAAGCTTACTTACGTTCCCGGTTACGAAAAATACGCCGTTAAAATTACTCTGTTTCTCTCAGATGATAGTAAGACTTTAATATTTGCTAAATGTGTCGTGCTATTTCAATGACAATAACGAACAACTGTTAATATTTTAGTTCACGGCAGCTTCACGAGTCCATCGCCATTCATGTCTCCTTCGTCTTCGATGTTGAGTTTGTCTATATTTTGCTCACACTGAGATGGTTTATGCTGTTGGCGTTCCCTTGTGTCAGAAGAACTATAAGTAAAGTACAAAATTATGTCAAACACTTTCTAGATGAGAGAGTTAGTAATGTTTAAACAGATAAAGTAAAATCAGTCAGTTGAGAGAGGTTCCTTGTTGAAGTGTATTTCGATCACTGACACTGCTACAGTCTACACACTTGTCAAATACTGAAATAGCTCACTGCTCAGTCATAATTTATAGAAAAAAACTGATTTGTTGAGGAGTATTAAGCAGCCCTTCTGCCCTAGTATAGGCAAGTCCTTTCATTAGAGAACATTTAGAGCAATTACTACGTAAAAACCATGACAAAAAGTACTTTTAGTTCAGTTTATTTTCAACTGCAAAACTTTCTCACGTGTCGAGCACAACACATCTAAAGTTTCTCAACCATTCAAAATGAAAAAGGACTACTTTAAAACCGTCGAATTTCTTCTAGATTTACTTAAAGTTGACATGAATTGTGAACTTCTAAACTTACCATGAATAGGGAAAAGAATCCCAACGTTTACACCGAAAAAATCAGTCTTTCTTGATATGAACTTCTCTTCCACTCCCCGCCATAATAACGACTTCACCCTGGGTACCCCCCAAGGGCCTGTAGCGTACGACGACTTCGGCTATTCGGCTCACGGAAAAGTGCACCATCTACTTGCGCCGCACATCAGGCCATCACGTGACTGGAGTTTCATACCTTGTTTAAATATACACATTTGCTGCGGGCGCATCCCGCAGGAGGCACACAGGAAGCCCAACATAGGACATTACTCAGCACAGGGAACCCAATATATAAATGCGCGCGCGCTCTACCACAGGAAGCCCATCAAAAAAAAAATTTTTTTGGAATTATTTAGTAGCCTCAAAAGCAATGGTTGGGCTGCCTGTGATCACACTAGTGGTATTTGTATAGGTAATAGCATGGTTTGTACGAGTGAAATTTGTGACAATTTTGAAATATCACGAGTGGTATTTATCCCAAATATCACGTACAAAACATGCTATTAAATGTTTATAACATGACCTAAGAAAATACTGCAATTTCGATCAGTTGTTTGTAGTTTTACCATGAACTAATGGAAAATGCTCTCAAGTAAATTATTTTCATAGAAAAACGTTCATAAATTAGATAACAAATGAAGAAAACAGAAACAAGAGGTTTCTAAAGCTTTATTTTTACCTTTTTCAGCAATAATTCTTAATTCACTTCTCGATCTAAAGCAGGAAAACCTTTACTTTAGCACGATCAACAGTCGATCGTTTCTCGCTGATTTTTGCAGTCTCAGCCAAAGAAAACCTTCCTGATTTGTCAACAATATATCCATGTTGATGTACTTTTTCAATTTGTTGTTCTTGAGATTTGTTTCTAGGTATATTTCAGCTTTTTTAGCGAGAAAAACTCTGTCGGGTTTATCCGCCATCTTGGATTTGAATGTTGGTGCTCAAACAATGGTTACCATGGTGATTTTGAAATACCACTCCTGAGAGCTTGAAATACCACTATTAAGGCGCGATCAAACGGTGCATGATAGTCGATGATAGTCGATGATAGTTGATGATAGTTTTTCTTCGTTTGATCGGGTGCGTGATAGTTGATGATAGTCGATGATAGTTGGTGATAGTTCAACTATCATCGACTATCATGCACCGTTTGATCTCGCCTTTACGCTGAAATACTACTCCTCTCAGCCAATCGAATTGCAGGATTTTCTTAGGTCATGTTATAAAATTACGTATAAGTCGTTTTGCCACCGTTTTGGCAAATTAACATCTCGCAAACTATTTTTTCAAAAATTTTGGAAAACGTTGGAAAAAGAGAAATTGGCCTTTAATTATTGGAAACATTGCCGGATTTATCCTTTATTGAACAAAGGTATTACTTTAGTTATTTTCATCATATCTGGGAAGGTACAGGTGAACACGTAGCTAAGTGGTTGGTAAATAAATTTAATTGACTCGGCTATCAACATTACATGACTGATGACAATATAAGTGATATAGGGATCCCGAAACTAAGAACGGGTGCATAGGAGACTACTTATAGGGTGATATACAGTCATTCTCAAAAAGGTTGTCCAGGGGTGCTTACCATTTACTCGGAAAAACCGGAAATTCCGGTTGTTTGAGGTAATCCGCTTTTCCCGCTCTTTTCGTTTTTTCCGTAGACGCGTGTACCATTTGACCGAGTTTTCCGGAACTTTCCGATCGGAATGACACATACCTTTTTTTTTCAAACCGGAATTTCCGGTTTTTCCGAGTAAGCACCCCAGATGAAAAGCCTACAGTACTACAATAAAGTCACGTGATTCATTATGTATTCAATTTCCTCGCGTGGAATTTCAATTTGAGATGCAAAAGTACACGGCATTGTGAGAACTGAATGTAATGGCGCTGGTATCAACTCGCAGTACGTTCCGCGCGCAGAAATTGAAAACATAATGAATCACGCGACTTTATTGTAGTATTGTAGTCTTTTCATCTGGACAACCTTTATGAGAATGACTGTACAGTATGTGGTTCTAATTGTGAACGGTTCTAATTGTGAACACTGTTCAGTTAATGTGTACTCTGGTTACCAGAGGCTATTATTTTTTCTCTCTCGAGCCGTAGGCACTCTCGTAGAGTTTAGAGAGAGATAACATAATAGTCTCTGGTAACCAGGGTACACATTAACTGAACAGTGTTCACAATTAGAACCGTTCACAATTAGAACCACTCACATGTATGTTGAAAGTGAAGTTCGTTCGCTCGTTGGGTGATGTTTGTTTTAGCCAATTATTTTAAAGTCTACTTTACTTGGGGGTACCGTAGTTTCTTTAAGGACGGTCCTATATTGTTGAAAATATTAGCGATGTCGGGAGTTTTATTATAACGCTTCCCATTATGAGATATATGCATGAATGTAGTTTTAATTTTTTCTTCAAAAAAAAAAATACAAAAAGCACTTGATTTCTGGGGACGTGTAATTTACTGTAGTGCTTTATGCCCAGAATGTCTAGAACCCTCCGATGATATTGAGAACTTTAATTCTTTCGCTTTTTAATTAATTTATAATAAGCTTCTTTTCCTTATTATATTGCAACATCTATTGCTATCTAAAATAGTAATAAGTTACATCAATTAAAATCATATCAACTCCTACATCTTTCATATCTATCCATCTGTTGTTATATAATTGTTTTAGGTTGCAAGAGCCTTGTTTAACCCCTAGGGTTTTTCTCTTGCATCCTCCATCTTATTATGATTACAATTATTATTTGTAATTCAAATGGCAATAAATGAACCTTTGCAAATTAAACCTTTGCCGCTTTCTCACCTCTAACGCCCTTCTGACTGCCCCCACTTCACAGCTTTGAATCGACTCTTGAACAACAAGGAAACATGTAACGACAAATTACACACGTTGGTACAGGAGCTTAATTGGTGGTCGTAGTTAGAAAGCTATAGTCACATTAATTCCTTGCATTGAGCTGCGATCATTTCCACCACATATATCTCTAGTCATTACTGATGTGTTGTTGTCGATGATTTCTCCAGCTTTTTTTCGATTTTTTGTGTGTCTGAAAACTCTGTTGGTCGCCACTGCGCGCTAATCGATTAACGACGACTTCGTTTAGCTTGAATTCTTGCCGCCATCTGGCTAAGGACTTACTCTTGAACTACTCAGTCGAGAAAATACGATTTTACACGTACATGCACAAATAGAAAGCATGTATGACTAGGTAACTCAGTGTTGTTTATTGAGATTTAGCTAATGAACTCAGTTCTCTAATGAACTCTTGAACTAGTGCTCTACAAGAAACAACGTTAATTAACTACATGTACATGTATATGAACTATGAAGCATGTATATGACTAGGTAACTGTCAGTGTTGTTTATTGAGATGCTAACGAACTCGAGCAGTTCTCTAATGAACTCTTGAACTAATACTCCACAAGAAACAACGTTAACTACATGTATACGAATATGAAGCATGTATGACTAGAACTCAGTGTTGTTTATTGAGATGCTAACGAACTCGAGCAGTTCTCTAATGAACTCTTGAACTAATACTCCACAAGAAACAACGTTAACTACATGTATACGAATATGAAGCATGTATGACTAGAACTCAGTGTTGTTTATTGAGATGCTAACGAACTCGAGCAGTTCTCTAATGAACTCTTGAACTAATACTCCACAAGAAACAACGTTAACTACATGTATACGAACTATGAAGCATGTCACTGGTATGACTAGAACTGAGTGTTGTTTATTGAGATGCTAACGATCGAACTCGAGCAGTTCTCTAATGAACTCTTGAACTAGTACTCCACAAGAAACAACATTTCTAGTTTGATGAGGCAACTGAGATCGAAAAGTGTCCGGTTAACTAGGATCTATCTAATTAGCAACTAGGATCATCTATCCGCTATCTATGATAACCGACTTAACTATTGACGATGAAATAGTGGAGAGGTAGGGGAAAGGGATGAAGGGACTTTATGAAAAATGGATGGATGCATGATAGAAAGAAATAGAGACAGTTCAAAGATGAACTACATCACAAACTGGTATTATTCATTTTACTTCATTTTGAATTGACCGACTATGTTAACCATCATGATAGATAACTTTAATTGGACATTCATTTATAAATATATACGATCGTTATATAAACACTTTTAAGTGTTTAAAAACACTTGTGTTTCTTTGAGGACTACTATATAAAAGGTTTAAGATAACACTACACTTTCGGTGAATACTTTCAGAACGTTTTCTATACTTGCAGCGTTGAGCCGGTGTAGACAAGAGCTACGAAAATCACCCCTCTGCTTCGTACTCAAGTAAGTGAAATCACTTTTTAGTAAACAGAATTTAAATTTTAAAGATTGTTTGTGCTTAGGATTCGTCAGTTTAAAATTCAAGAAAATAAACTTCATCTACGCTATTTTTTTGACGGATTTATTCCGAGCTTTCGGGTTCCAGACCCATCGTCGCTCTGTACCGTTATTTTTGTCACCTTAGTACGGCATTGTTGTTGTGTTATTGTACGTAATTTTCGATTGAAGCATTGTATTGTACCATCATTTCCTTGACGATGGGTCTGGAACCCGAAAGCTCGGCCGGAATAAATCCGTCAAAAAAATAGCGTAGATGAAGCTTATTTTCTAGAATTTTAGAATTTAAATTGTCGATTACCGTGTCGATTACCGTGTCAAGTGTTTATAGCAGTCATCAAGTGCATGGGGACACGACTCTCCGGCACACTCACTTCTTAACACATTATATATAATCCATACACCCAACACTCATCTCACTGTTAAAAGCATCGAGACTATTGTATGATGTGTTTCTCAAGAACTTATTTATTATTATTATTATTATTATTATTATTATTATTATTATTAGATCGGACACGATCGACTCTCACACTCACTTCTTACTACATTCTATATTCTATACACCCAACTGGCTCATCTCACTAGTGGGAACACGACTCTCACACTCACTTCTTACTACATTCTATATTCTATACACCCAACACTCATCTCACTAGTGGGGACACGACTCTCACACTCACTTCTTACTACATTCTACATTCTCTATATCTATACACCCAACTGGTTCATCTCACTAGTGGGAACACGACTCTCACACTCACTTCTTACTACATTCTATATTCTATATACACCCAACACTCATCTCACTAGTGGGGACACGACTCTCACACTCACTTCTTACTACATTCTATATTCTATACACCCAACGCTCATCTCACTAGCTATAGTGGTGACACGACTCTCACACCCACTTCTTACTACATTCTACATGTATATTCTGTACACCCAACACTCATCTCACTAGTGGTGACACGACTCTCACACTCACTTCTTACTACATTCTATATTCTATACACCCAACACTCATCTCACTAGTGGGGACACGACTCTCACACTCACTTCTTACTACATTCTATATTCTATACACCCAACCCTCATCTCACTAGTGGGGACACGACTCTCACACTCACTTCTCTTACTACATTCTATATTCTATACACCCAACACTCATCTCACTAGTGGGGACACGACTCTCACACTCACTTCTTACTACATTCTATATTCTATACACCCAACGCTCATCTCACTAGTGGGGACACGACTCTCACACTCACTTCTTACTACATTCTATATTCTATACACACAACACTCATCTCACTAGTGGTGACACGACTCTCACACTCACTGCTTACTACATTCTATATTCTATACACCCAACGCTCATCTCACTAGTGGTGACACGACTCTCACACTCACTTCTTACTACATTCTATATTCTATACACCCAACACTCATCTCACTAGTGGGGACACGACTCTCACACTCACTTCTTACTACATTCTATATTCTATACACCCAACACTCATCTCACTAGTGGGGACACGACTCTCACACTCACTTCTTACTACATTCTATATTCTATACACCCAACACTCATCTCACTAGTGAGGACACGACTCTCACACTCACTCACTTCTTACTACATTCTATATTCTATACACCCAACGCTCATCTCACTAGTGGGGACACGACTCTCACACTCACTTCTTACTACATTCTATATTCTATACACACAACACTCATCTCACTAGTGGTGACACGACTCTCACACTCACTGCTTACTACATTCTATATTCTATACACCCAACGCTCATCTCACTAGTGGTGACACGACTCTCACACTCACTTCTTACTACATTCTATATTCTATACACAACACTCATCTCACTAGTAGGGACACGACTCTCACACTCACTGCTTACTACATTCTATATTCTATACACCCAACGCTCCGTCTCACTAGCTAGTGGTGACACGACTCTCGCACTCACTGCTTACTACATTCTATATTCTATATTCACTATACACAACACTCATCTCACTAGTGGGGACACGACTCTCACACTCACTTCTTACTACATTCTATATTCTATACACCCAACACGCTCATCTCACTAGCTATAGTGGTGACACGACTCTCACACCCACTTCTTACTACATTCTACATCTATATTCTGTACACCCAACACTCATCTCACTAGTGGTGACACGACTCTCACACTCACTTCTTACTACATTCTATATTCTATACACCCAACACTCATCTCACTAGTGGGGACACGACTCTCACACTCACTTCTTACTACATTCTATATTCTATACACCCAACACTCATCTCACTAGTGGGGACACGACTCTCACACTCACTTCTTACTACATTCTATATTCTATACACCCAACACTCATCTCACTAGTAGGACAGGACACGACTCTCACACTCACTTCTTACTACATTCTATATTCTATACACCCAACGCTCATCTCACTAGTGGGGACACGACTCTCACACTCACTTCTTACTACATTCTATATTCTATACACACAACACTCATCTCACTAGTGGTGACACGACTCTCACACTCACTGCTTACTACATTCTATATTCTATACACCCAACGCTCATCTCACTAGTGGTGACACGACTCTCACACTCACTTCTTACTACATTCTATATTCTATACACAACACTCATCTCACTAGTAGGGACACGACTCTCACACTCACTGCTTACTACATTCTATAGACCCTATGCAATACTCGATTTCTGTACTTTGCATAAATTTGCAAAAACTGAAAGAATAACGAGTTAAGTAAAGGTACGATAATAGATTGAAAGACCATCGACAGTTTAGTATTTACCCCCAAAAGTGCATTAATAAAAATGAAACTATCATCAAGTAATAAGCGTTTGAAAGGTGCAAAATACATGGAAACGAGGCATCTAGGGCCAAAGTCCGGTTTCTGGTACAAATCTTTGTAATTTCAAATCACTATAACTTTTCAAGATTGCATAGTACAGCCCTAAAATTTGGTACGTTCATTATTGAAAACCCTCTCTTCAAAGAGATGGTCAGATATTGCTGTAATATCTTCCCAATAACAAAGGAAATCAGATTTTACGATTATACCATTAATGCATAGGTCTCATATTATATTCTATACACCCAACGCTCCGTCTCACTAGCTAGTGGTGACACGACTCTCGCACTCACTGCTTACTACATTCTATATTCTATACACAACACTCATCTCACTAGTAGGGACACGACTCTCGCACTCACTGCTTACTACATTCTATATTCTATACACCCAACGCTCATCTCACTAGCTAGTGGTGACACGACTCTCACACTCACTGCTTACTACATTCTATATTCTATACACAACACTCATCTCACTAGTAGCCGGGACACGACTCTCACACTCACTGCTTACTACATTCTATATTCTATACACCCAACGCTCATCTCACTAGCTAGTGGTGACACGACTCTCGCACTCACTGCTTACTACATTCTATATTCTATACACAACACTCATCTCACTAGTAGGGACACGACTCTCACACTCACTGCTTACTACATTCTATATTCTATACACCCAACGCTCATCTCACTAGCTAGTGGTGACACGACTCTCACACTCACTGCTTACTACATTCTATATTCTGTCAGTACACTCAATGGTTCATCTCACCGGAGCCGGTTTGTTTTTACTGAGGGAGTAAAACCGGAGTACCCGAAGTAAAGCCCTCGAAGCAAGGGAGAAGTAAACTGAGACAAACTCAGCTCACATGAATTATAGCACCTGGGTTTAATGGGATTTCAGGAAGTATGATATTTGACTGATTTCCTAATTGTTTCTATTACCGCCCAGTTGATATTCTGTACAAGTGGATTGTGTTTCGATCGTTCATTTATCGCTCGTAACGTCGAAGAGCCAGACAAAAACAAGTGCCAATCCATCACTTTATTTATTTTTTAACTCGAGTGAAATCGCGTTCACAAAACAGAATAAGTTTAATTCCTCTCTGTGAGAGTTGTTTAATTCCTCTCTGTGAGAGTTTAATTTTGACAAAGTTTTTTATTCCCAAATAAAGTTATATTTTATGACTCTCTGTGAGAGTTTGTATTGCCACAATGCCGTAGATATATTAGGACCGTTTCCTATTACATATTGCTCGCAACCGTTACGTGACTGAACAAAATCCATTTCTTCAAAAACCGTCGGGAGCATTATTTTTCAGTAGTTTATGAGTTAATGGTTCCAGAGCTTAGCTATTCCTCCTCCGATGATTGCTATTTGTCCAAGATGTCGTAAAGTAAACTATCTTTATCTATTTTTCTCTTTTCTCTTATTATCTTAAACTAGTTTACATAGGACCCAGGGATTCATAATGAAGAATATTTCAATTCCACAATACATTATTAAGAGGATATTTATTTGAACATCGCGTAATATCCGCGAAAAGCGCCAAAAACGAGCGCTTTTGAACAGTTTGACTTTCGATTTTCGCTTTTGATTAACACTCTAATTTTATTTTAACTAAGCACAAACTATTAAAAACAAAGAAAATTGGCTGTTTAAAGCTGTTTTAGCGTTGTACAAAGCCATTTTCCTGCTTTTTGTTTCAAATTTGAGTTAATTCAGGGGAAAACATCAGCAATACTAGCAAATATACAGATCTAGCCCATGTGGACAGTTTTCAAATCAAATGTTCACTTTGGATTAACACTCTAATTTCACTTTTACCGGTCAAAAACCATCCCAAATACCTTGAACTCTTTGCTAAAGCAGTTTTAGCCTTGTACAAAACGTATTCTCCATGCTATTGGTTTTTGGCGCTCAATACGCGCGTTCGTAAAAAATATCCTCTTAATGTTAATCAGTCAAGTCTAGCTTGCAAATTATTCCCAGATTGCAATAAATTGGACTTGGTTGATCACAACAACTTTGGCTAGTTTTCCGGTGTAAAATAAGTATAAAGAAGTTTTGTTATGTTTCTGAAATACAGGTGTATATAAGGAACTAGGCTCTAGGCTAAAGCGAATCCCAGATCAATCTATGATATATACGCACGGTGATTACTGAGAAATCGTACAGTTTCAATATAGGTCTTTTTTTCCAGTTTTACGATCAACGCAAACAATACCATTTCAAACTCTCAAAATAAAAAAATAAAATATTTTTAAAAACCACAGAGAAGCGAATTAAAGTTACTCCGAGATTTTAATTGTACTTTTCGTCTCGTGTTTTGATAGTGTAGATAGGGTGCGGGGTGCCGTTAGTTAATGTTATTCGTCGTTCTACTAGTATCCTGCTGGGGTTTTCTCGCTTACAAGTATACAATTAAAAAGAAAAGTAAAAAAACACATGCATTTCTAATTCGACTCGAGTATTCTATACAGGAAGCTTGACGGTATAGCTAACGCATCTATATGACTAAAGCCAGAGGGATAGAGACGTTTTCTCGAGTGGGAAAGTTACGGCGGTATTTGATTGGATGAGACGAATTTTGATTGGTTTACAAAGGAAGCCATTTGAGTGTCACGGTACCACAGGGTTCCCACTCATACGAAAACGACTCTGACTACGATGATAAGCAGTTCAAAATAACAAAAATTAACTCAGTGTAGAAAGACTTTGGACTTCTGTCGGACTTCTGTCGGACTTCTGTCGGACTTCTGTCGGACTGTCGAACTTCTGTCGGACTTCTGTCGGACTTCTGTCGGACTTCTGTTGGATTTCTGTCGGACTTCTGTCGGACTTCTGTCGAACTTCTGCTGGCTCGGGAGATCCGGCAAGTGTTCACTCGATCGAAGTTCGGGTACTTCTCGGGCGTTGTTCGTGGATTTACGAAGACAGGAGCCCTGACGAAGATCAATTTCACTTTTACAGCAACAACATGGTGGCAGAAAATGTTCTTGTTTAGTCAGTGAAGAATATTGCTGCAAATAGAAATTCCCATGATCCTTTGAGTTGGCACCTTTCATACTTTACGTACGTTCAGAGTATTACATGTTACGTACGTACGTGGTGTTACGTGTTGCGTACGTACTTAAGTGGCATTACGCGGTGTTACGAACGTACGTGAGTAGTATTACGTAAGTATTATTAAGGGTTTATTATTATTAAGAATTAAGACTAGTCAAACACTGTAATTATTACCTCTTCTAACCGACCACCTCCCATAAGCGACCACCTAATCTGACAACAAGGGTGGTCGCTTACGAGAGGTTTGACTGTATCTAAGTCAGACACTGTAATTAATCAGACCCCTTCTAAGCGACCACCTCCCATAAGCGACCACCTTACCTGACAACAAGGGTGGTCGCTTATGGAAGGTTAGCCTATTTTTAGAAAGTATTTCTGTTGCAAAGTGATTCTGTAGTCAATCAATAATCTCTCAAAGTGGGTTTGAGATAAAAACGGTGATATTTCGTAATGAAAACGCAAGGTGCTAACAATCTAATCTTTGGATATCGATCAGGCGTATGTCTTCTCTTGACTCGTTGGATTTTATCCAGAACAGGCAGACCGTTTAGTGTCATCACTAATAAATAAATCAGACATATTGTTTGTCTAATTGTATATTAGCAAAGGGTAATTTAAAAAATATCTTTGATCTGTACTTTTCGCGCTAATTGGCTTTCGCACGAGCCCGGCTCTGTCCCGTAATTTTGTTGTGTTGTCTGTGAGTTTCGTTTTGAGCGGATGCCGAAGACCCTTGATTTGAACTAGGTGACAAAAGGAGAATTGTTTGTTTGATGGGGGAAATCTCGAATTGCTGGTATAAACGAGTCAATTAGGAACTGTAGAAATGATTCTGCAAGGAAAAATAATAATAATTAAATTTAAAAAAATACTAAAAAAAAAAAAAAAATACTAAATGCTAAACTGGCATTTTGTAAATGTTTTTATGTTTACCTTCTTAAAATAAAGTTCATTCATTCATTCATAAAATAAGCCAACCACGCTTAGTTGAACTATTATTCCTAT
Organism: Actinostola sp. cb2023; assembly: GCA_033675265.1. Classification (NCBI taxonomy): domain Eukaryota; kingdom Metazoa; phylum Cnidaria; class Anthozoa; order Actiniaria; family Actinostolidae; genus Actinostola; species Actinostola sp. cb2023. Next base: position 96,752 of record JAUJYZ010001400.1, read on the forward strand.
TTTTATGGTTTTAATGTTTCATTATCTTCGTTCTTTAACGATATGAAATGCTATAGAAAACGGTTAAAGTAGCTTACAAAAAGTTCTAAAACGAATGGCCAAACATTGTTCAATATCTTCCAAACTAGTCCCTCAACTCATTAAATGCTGTTTCTCTTCAAGATATAACGTTTTTCCTCTTAAAAGCCGCAAATGTCAACAAATTCCAAACATCCATAAAAACAACAGTAAAACATCTACAATCCTTAAATGTCGGATCTCTTATTTAAAACCTTTTTTATTTGTTGCGAGAAACAGACACGATGGCTGTGACAAGGATTTCAAGGCCAAAAATAGATCTTTCAAATTTGCTGAAGGTTACTCCGGAACTCAGTGAGCTCCCAAACAGGTGTCCAACGAAGGCTATTGTCTTGAGATGTTGGCAAGCGATGTGCTTATAAAACATAAGTTTTTTATTACGCTATTTTTTTGACAATTTGAAACCATCGATGATAATAATAGATCGTCTCAGTCGGGTTTGAAGCTCAAAATAGACGCAAAATTCGTCTAGTGTTTTCGCTTTGTTGTTGTTTTTACAAGAGTTCTCGCACCTTGCGTCCGGAAAGGTTTACACAATGGACAAAAAGGAAAGAAAAGATCGCTTTCTGAATCTCGTTCACTATATGTGTTTTACCCACAGCGAGTAATGTAAATACAATCAACTATTTACTTTTGTGTCACGTGTCATCACCATAGCAACCATGTGCTATAAATACACCAACTGGAAGAGTTGATCTCATTCTGTGTTTTTTCTCCTCTAGGAAAGGGCGTCATCTTGATACGTGGTCTACTACTAGTTTGTAACAAAACATTTCTTCAGATCGACTCGTTGATAGCGTTTTCAAATCTGGTCAAATCTGCAGCCCTGTGTACCCGGCTTCGTGTTGACTTATCGATAAACAGAGACTTGAGTTGGGGGAAATCCTGCTTCTTCGATTAGAATCCTTGTACCACATGGCGGCAAACACTTCAACAAACTTTAACTCCACTTCTCTCTCCCAGGAAGTGGCGCGGCGATTTCCTTGCAATCGTACGCTAGATCTGTCGTTCTGGATCCTCGATGGGATGGTTGGAGTTGTCATCTTTGTGGGAAATGTCTTTACATGTATGGTGTTTTTGTCCAAGCCCAGTCTACGACAAAACTATATGAACATATTTCTACTAAGTCTCGCCTGTGCAGATACATTGATGGCACTGTTTGTTGTGCCTTGGTTCGCGGCGTTTTGCGAAGCTACGGGATGCGTGTACCCGTTGTCTAAGTACTGTCTATGGTTTGGCATGCTCAGAGATATACCATTTGAAGGTGTTGTGCTGAACCTTGTCGCTATAACCTACGATAGACATCTCGCAGTGTTTCGTCCACTGTTATACGCGGCGAAGATGACGAAGCGAAGAGTTGTGTTCATTTTATGTCTAGTTTGGTTTCTCCCCGTCGCTACTGGTTTGCTTAGAACGACTTGGACTTTCTCAGACTTAGATGAGAAGAAAAAGAAGGAGATGGATCGCTCATATAACATCTTCCTTATCTTCGTCTTCGTCCTAATGCCCATCTTTGCCGTGTTTATTGTAAATATTATGATAATGCTAACAATACAGAAGCACAAACAGAGAGTTGCGCCGCAAGAACGAAGCCGTAGCGAGACTTCTGACTCCGAGCGGAGAGAACGGGTTCGAAAACGCAAAGGAACGATGTCTTGTGTGCTCGTCGTGCTAGTCTTCTTCGTATGTTGGCTGCCCAGAATTGTCTATAACCTGTTCTTCCTCGCGCAAGCACCGCAGTTAGCATCCTCGACGTATATCAAGACTTCGATGTTCTTTCTTCTCTTCCAGAGCTCTGTTAACCCATTCATTTACTCGTTTTATAGACAGGAATTTCGACAAGCGGCATACGAGCTACTGCGTATTCGGTAGTCCAAGACTAATATAACGACTGCAAACACAGACACACATCAAATAAACTAGCTTTAGCTTCTCAGCATTAAAAACTGCTTGTCATTATAGATTTGCAGAGTTTTTCTTCACTTGTTGGTTCAAGGAGAGCTCAAGTTTCTACACTGACGCTTTACATAAAGTGATTCCTGCAATCATACTGCAAAACGTTGTATTTTCACTACATTTTCCTTGCTTGCTTTTGTAAATATCCGCCTCTGCTTTCATATTTGATTGAAAATATAAAATAGAGAGTCTTCATATTAAATGACTGAAATCTCTTGTTAGATATTAATTAAGTATGTGAATCCTACAAAGGAACTTATTTATCAATATATATATATACATACAAGAGTGTTTATTATTTATTCATACTTAAAATAAAAAATCCAAAATCAATTGATTTTCTATTAAGGGTTTCATATCTCAAAAGATCATAATTTTGCCATTTATTCAACGCCATGGCCGACCGTCCAATACTCTGACCAGCAAACTGCACTTTTTTAACTCGTATTTTACGACTGTCAAAATAGTTAAGCCTTCAATCAGACATTGATATCGCGAAAACCTTGTTTAATTCATTAAATAAGCTATACTTTCATATCATGCCGTGTGTTTTTTTCTACCCCAAGCGAAGCCTAAATGAAGTATTTTAACTCTTGCAATATTTGCTTGAGAAATTATTGGACGTTGAAAGATGACTGCTCATAACTTCACATCCATCCTTTTTGTCTTTGAGGAAATCGTACTATCATGAATTGGAATTCTAGGATGGTTATATAGTGATTAGTCTGTCAAGCTGTGGTGTTCAATTCTGAGCAATTTGAGTATCATTTCGAAGATATGTATTAAGTTTCGCCAAAACATATTGAATACAATTAAATCCAAATGTATCGCTTTCATTATTGTTTGCATCAAGCTTTGGGATAATCCCTTTGTAAAATACAACGGTAATTTGCTGTCTATGGCTTTGGTTTTAAATGAAGAATTGCTTAAGCGTAGAAAAGGACAAATTAAGTTGACTAAAAATACTCCCTCGCCATCGTTTGCACCTGTATGTTGCATGGTTTAAAGCGACACGATTTGGTTTCGGGACTTTTACGCAAGACATTTGCATGTCAAGCCATTTGAAAGCATTGGAGTTTCAATTCCAAATATTCACACGCAAGTACGTTTCTCCGCAGTTTACAAGCAAATAAATTCCAAGTTTTAAACGAGTTTTGACAAGCAAACTGTGATACAAAACTACTCAAGCAATATTCAAATATGTAGGAAACTCAAGGGAACAAGAACTAGAGAATTAACTCTCGTTTGGTGGCGAAAAGAGTAGTGTTGACAACACTAAAGTTTGTTAGTCACGATCACGATATTGTTTCGCCCGTTTGCCTTTTTCTGTCGTCGTTCGTTTCCAAAACATTTTGTATAATTATAGTGACATGACTTCACTGAACTGCTTCAATATCAAATACACTGGCTCTCACAATTTCTGTCGTTTGGTTTCCAAAACATTCTGTATAATTATATGACATGACTTCAAGGGGTTTCAAGACACCTCACTTTACTACAACTCTCACAATTTCTGTCGTTGGTTTCCAAAGCATTCTGTATAATTATATGACATGACTTCAAGGGGTTTCAAGACACCTCACTTTACTACAACTCTCACAATTCCTGTCGTTTGGTTTCCAAAACATTCTGTATAATTATATGACATGACTTCAAGGGGTTCCAAGACACCTCACTTTACTACAACTCTCACAATTCCTGTCGTTTGGTTTCCAAAACATTCTGTATAATTATATGACATAACTTCAAGTGTTTTCAAGGCATCGCTATAACTGCTCCAATATCAAATACAACTCTCGCCATTCCTGTCGTTTGGTTTCCATAACCGATTTTGTATAATTATATGACATAACTGCAAGTGTTTTCAAGACATCGCTATAACTTCTACAATATCAAACTGAGACAACTCTCACAATTCCTGTCGTTTGGTTTCCAAAACATTTGTATAATTATATGACATAACTTCAAGGATTTCAAGACATCGCTATAACTTCTACAATATCAAACACAACTCTCACAATTTCTGTCATATTACGAAATTACGTTGGCCGGTAACGAGCTATGATGGACATGAGTAACCCGGCTCGATTAACTTACAGCATTATTAAACAAGGAAAACTACAAGTGAATCCATTAGTTTACTAATTTAGGATCACATAGCGTGTGGTTGATAATATTATCTTTTGTCAAACTGTTTTTGTTTTTGTTTTCCCCCGCGTCCACAGCAAGAGCTAGCAGTAAAGTGAGTATAAATTTTACACAACAAAATACAATTAATTCCATCTATTTTACAAAAAAAAAAAGGCACATCTTAATTCATTAAATTCTTGTCAATTTTGGTTTCGGTAGGGTTTTAAAGTTAGCGCTTTACGGTTAGCTAGGTTTTAAAGTTAGCGCTTTAGTTGGAACTGCCACAGCAATAACCATGAGAATATTCCTCGCGCACGCGTGTGGGATACATACAAAACGCCACAATTCGTTCTTATTTTCAATTTCTGCTCAGCTGCGTTGCGTTGAAGTATCATTTATCAAACTGACAGGTTGTGCCCGTATCGGGGAAGTGATTAAGTGGCGCAATTATATACGTGCTACGATAGAATCGTTCTCAATGAGACAAGTTTTAGCCCTGATATTTGGCTACACATGGCAGCAATTGGGTGACATGATACGACATATAGGCATCAGAATATCTCAGGAGACGTATTTGAATCGATTTTAAAGGGCTTAATACCGTTTAGTATTGAAGGTTTAGTAATGGGGGTAGGCTTAGCGTGGTCAAAAATGCATTGAAAGTCGCTAAAATAGTCATTAACTATTGTAAATTCGCTTTGTTGGTGTATTATGGGCTGATTTCTTGCGTGTGTACGTAATGGGGTTGATTAATTTATTTTTTATTCGCTTTTAATACTTTGCACTAATTCCTTCGTCCTTTTCTATCGATTGGATATGGTCTTCACGTCTAATTCTCTTCTCTTCTCTTCTCTTCTCTTCTCTTCTCTTCTCTTCTCTTCTCTTCTCTTCTCTTCTCTTCTCTTCTCTTCTCTTCTCTTCTCTTCTCTTCTCTTTTCTTCTCTTCTCTTCTCTTCTCTTCTCTTCTCTTTTCTTCTCTTCTCTTCTCTTCTCTTTGTCTTGTCTAATTCTCTTCTTTGGTCTTCTCTTCTCCTTGCTTTCTTCTTTTGTCTTACATATCTTGTCTTGTCTTTACTTGCCTTGTCGTCCCTTCTCTTCCCTTGGCATGAGATTGTAGTAATTCTATAAAATAAAATATAATTAAGATTTCAACATCGATATCGCACAATTATCTCATTGTCGTTTGCACACTACACACACAAACGCTTATTAAACTTCAACAGTTTTCATCCCGACACTGAGTCGGAAACTGCCCGATACTTCACATTTTCTTTCTGCGTTGATTCGTAATACAGAGAGGAAGCTTGGTGACAGATGGTAGCAGGTTGGCAAGTGATTTTTGTGTTGATTAAGAAGATGTTGACATACAGAGTTTCTCGTTTATTGTTTTCTGACAAAACGACGTTTTGATAGTCACTCACGTTTTAAGGATGTTGGTACAAGACAACATAAGCTCGGTTTTTTAATAGCTTAGATTTAGATAAACATGAGATACGGCCTGGCATGCCGATTGTCAGCCCATTTAGGAAATTAATTATGGGCTACATGAGAAAAGCTAGAGAAGTTTTAGGATAAATTTGCTGCAGTTTATAATTAGTTGGTTGGCTGGTCGTGTGCTTTTTCTTGCTTGTTGTTTCAGTTGTTTGCTTTCCGCTTCCTTGTTTGCTTGCTTGCTTGCTTGCTTGCTTGCTTGCTTGCTTGCTTGCTTGCTTGCTTGCTTGCTTGCTTGCTTGCTTGCTTGCTTGCTTGCTTGCTTGCTTGCTTGCTTGCTTGCTTGCTTGCTTGCTTGCTTGCTTGCTTGCTTGCTTGCTTGCTTGCTTGCTTGCTTGCTTGCTTGCTTGCTTGCTTGCTTGCTTGCTTGCTTGCTTTGCTTGCTTGTCGTTTGGTAGCTTGCTTGTTTGCAAGTTTGTTTGTTTGTTTGCTTGTTTGCTTGCTTGCTTGCTTGCGAGCTGCTTGCGAGTTGCTTGCGAGTTGCTTGCGAGTTGCTTGCTTCCTTGCTTCCTTGCTTCCTTGCTTCCTTGCTTCCTTGCTTCCTTGCTTCCTTGCTTTCTTGCTTCCTTGCTTCCTTGCTTCGAATTCCTTGGAAGAACCAATGTGACATCAGTAAAATGTCATTAACTAAAATATCTATTTTCGTGGCAAACTTTCGTGACTTTGTAAAATCTGTGAAGGCAAAGTGATAAGTGTCATTTACTATTAATATTGGCCTTGTATGATAATTAAAACAAGCTGGTAACGTATGGAACGACTTACGGAACATTTGCGTAAATCATCCTTACGTAACGACCATGTATATAATAATAATAATAATAATATATATGACTTTCGTGTCCAAATGAATTTATTTAGCAACACTTGTGCCCTGTGAAAACGAGTCCAACGCAAGCAGAAGTGTAAGCAATTAGAAACTGAAGAAGATTCATTTGATGCCTGTGCATGTGCTTGTGTTTACGTCAGGACTGTAATCACAGTGACAGTGACATAACGCCTCTTGTGCTTATACTTGCGTCAGGCTCGTTTTCACAGTGAAATAAGGCCTCTTGTGCTTATACTTGCGTCAGGCTCGTTTTCACAGTGAAATAAGGCCTCTTGTGCTTATGCTTGCGTCAGGCTCGTTTTCACAGTGACATAACGCCTCTTGTGCTTATGCTTGCGTCAGGCTAGTCGTTTTCACAGTGACATAACGCCTCTTGTGCTTATACTTGCGTCAGGCCCGTTTTGACAGTGAAATAACGCCTCTTGTGCTTAAACTTGCGTCAGGCTCGTTTTCACAGTGACATAACGCCTCTTGTGCTTATGCTTGCGTCAGGCTCGTTTTCACAGTGACATAACGCCTCTTGTGCTTATACTTGCGTCAGGCTCGTTTTCACAGTGAAATAACGCCTCTTGTACTTATACTTGCGTCAGGTTCGTTTTCACAGTGACATAACGCCTCTTGTGCTTATGCTTGCGTCGCTAGTGTGAAAACTAGGTTTCCGGGTAGTTCAGTATTACAGATGAGAGAACGAAGCACGCAAAGCAAGGAAGAGAACACTGACTGACAAACTTTGTCACATGTGGACGTTTAACTTTACCAAAGTGTACTCATGCGAAGTGAAGCCTAATCGTTCTTTCATGCATGCATGCACTCAAGCATGTTAAGGCCAGGACTATCACCAAAACGAGGAAAGTATTATTTTATTTCACTGTTGTCTTCTATTTTGCTGAAACCCCACCAAACTTTGCAGAGTTAATCAACTCCACAATATTCAGATTTTGGATTAACACTTTTTCGGATAAAGTGGTCACGTGACCTCCAGCCTCACTTCTATGTTGATTCAAACTTTGAATTAAAATGGGCCAATGGGTAATTCATGTACAGAAATAGTTATACATAGATTTTGTTTCTATATATCAGAGGTATCAAAATCTGCCCTCATTGCTGGGTCAATGATATGCATTAAGGAGCTATTTGCTTCAATCTGATTGAATAATCAAGTCACGTGACCTATTTTCGAAAATAACTCCTTTATGAACATTAGTTTCCCAGCGATGAGGGCAGATTTGTATACCTCTGATATATTGACACAAAATCTATGTATAACTATTTCTGTACATGAAATACCCATTGGCCCATTTTAATTCAAAGTTTGACCAAACATAGAAGTGAGGCTGGAGGTCACGTGACCACTTTAACAAAAAGTTGGTATTGCAAAATCTGAATATTGTGGAGTTAATTAACTCTGCAAAGTTTGGTGGAGTTTCAACAAAACAGAAAACAACAGCGAAATAAAATAGCCTTAGCCTCGTTTTGGTGATAGTCCTGGCCTTAACATGCTTGATCATGAGCAGGAAGCGGGCCGCCGACAACTGATCATGCGCTAACGACCGCTGACATAAGTTTATTGCATTGCACATTCACAAACACAAGAGAAGGTCGATCCGCACGTGCCGCGCGCTCTCGTTCGCTGTTGTCTCAGTTTATTGACGGGTGCGTCATCCCGGCTTAAATAAACACATATGTTAACGTCTCCCTTCTTAAATAAAGTTATTGTATTGAATATGTTTTCTTACGTACATTGCAAGGCCTACGCAGATGATTGCGTAATGACCGCTTATACACCACGCCTTGAACACATAATCGGGACTATCGAACATGCACACAATCACATCTATCGAACACATAATCGGGTGGACGAATGGACGAATGGATGGATGGATGGATGGATGGATGGATGAATGGATGGATGGATGGATGGATGGATGGACGGATGGATGGATGGATGGATGGATGGACGGACGGACGGACGGACGGACGGACGGACGGACGGACGGACGGACGGACGGACGGACGGACGGACGGACGGACGGACGGACGGACGGACGGACGGATGGACGGATGGATGGATGGATGGATGGATGGATGGATGGATGGATGGATGGATGGATGGATGGATGGATGGATGGATGGATGGATGGATGGATGGATGGCCGGATGGATGGATGGATGGATGGATGGATGGATGAATTCAATGACCGACGCCAAACTAACTGCATGCATTAGCGGAAGTAGTTTATAACAAACCAGTTAAGTGTCAAGGAAGCCAGCAAAATGCTAAGGCGTTCATGTCAATTCTTCATATAATGAAGCGGTTTTGGAAGCCAGTTAAGTGCTCCTAACGACTGATCCAACAAAATGCTAACGTTCATGTCAATTCTCGCTTCATGTAATGAAGTATAGAAGCCAGTTAAGTGTTCATAAGGAAGCCAACAAAATGCTAACGTTTATATCAATTCTCTCTTCATATAATGAAGTTTGGAAGCCAGTTAAGTGCTCCTAACGAAGCCAACAAAATGCTAACGTTCATGTCAATTCTCGCTTCATGTAATGAAGTTTGGAAGCCAGTTAAGTGTTCATAAGGAAGCCAACAAAATGCTAACGTTTATGTAAATTATCTCTTCATATAATGAAGTTTGGAAGCCAGTTAAGTGTTCTTAAGAAAGCCAACAAAAAGCTAACTGCATGTCTTCTGGGCCGTGAATGAAGAGAAGTACCTAAAAGTGCTCGTAAGGAAGCCTTTTGTGAAGTGTTCGTTAGGAAGCAAACAAAATGCTAACTGCATGTCTTCTAGTCTGTGAATGAAGAGAAGTACTAAAAGTGCACCGCGTAAGGAAGCCAGCTGAAAGTCTATTCAGTCTCCATAATAGAGTTCAGGAAAACCAGCTAAGGTGACTCAAAGTAGATTTTTACTGACCACACTTGTACTTTTCATTCGGCGAATTGATAGACTTATCCTAGACCGATCAAAACGACTTTTGCACCAGTTATCGTGCAAAGATGGAAATTTAGAATTATATCAATTTCAGCTCAATCGAGGTTTCCTTGGCAACGATAAACAAAGATTGTTGAAATCAGTTTTACTAAAATATCTCAAGATTTCGATGAACTCTAGACAAGCGACTATATGCGTGATAAACTACACACTAAGGCAAAGTATCTGAGACAGAATTCAAACTTTTTGATCAGAGCGATTTTGAATAATTTGCATAAACATTCTTTATGCAAATTATTCAAAATCGCTCTGATCAAAAAGTTTGAATTCTGTCTCAAATACTTTGCCTTAGTATGTAGTTTATCATGCATATAGTCGCTTGTCTAGAGCTCATCGAAATCTTGAGATATTTTAGAAAAACCGATTTCAACGATCTTTGTTTATCTTTGTTTATCGTTGCCAAGGAAACTTCGATCGAGCTGATATTGATATAATTCTAAATTTCCATCTTTGCCCGATAACTGGTGCAAAAGTCATTTTGATCGGTCTAGGATAAGTCTATCAATTCACCAAATGAAAAGTAGAAGTGTGGTCAGTTAAAAACTACTTCGAGCCACCTAAGTGTTCGTATCGCCAGGAAGCCAGTTAAGTGTAGCATTTTATCATTATATGATGATTTTTTAAATGATCAATGAAAGTTGCTCCATTTTTTAAATTTAAAAAAAAAAAGATGATTTTCAGGCATGCAAATGAACTACTATCATATTCGCATACTAGCTGCCAATAAAAAAATGAAAGTAAGAAAAAAAAGGAATAAAAATGTGTCGGCCCGATTGAGAGTCGAACTCGCGACCCCAAGTTTGAAATGAGAAAAGCATGCCGGGAAATATTCAAAAAACGACCATACACCCAGACTTTTAAAATGCTGAGTCACCGTATGTTACGTATAGGATGAAGATTTAGGCCCCATCCGCGCTATCGAGCATGACACCAAGCAGCTTAGTGATCAAAGAGGGAGGGAACAGTCGTATCCTAGTCCTAAATGACTGCCCCTTACCACTAGGCTATCGTGCCCGCTGACTGATTTGGACGGCGAGTTTAGCTAGTCTATCTGAACAATGGTCATTGTTGTGCAAAATCTGATGTTCGGGGGTTCGATTCCTCGACTTAATATATATTTTCTTCTTTTTTAAACTTTTTATTTATTTTTTAAATATGTTTCTCTTAACGATTATGTTGGATTTGCTTATGAAAATTAAATATATTTTATAGTATTTTAAAATCAAAATTGTAGCATTAAAACAAATCTAACTGAATGAAAAGCCCACCGTATTTTGTATATATGAAAAGCCAGTAAAGGCCTCATGAATAAAGTAAAATAAAAATGAGAAGAAAAAACGTCGGAGGGAAATGTAATATTTTGTTTTCTATTAAAAAATGTTTAAATCAATTTTACATGGCCTCGTATCCAAGCACTTACCACAGGCAACCCAAACATTGGACACCGGTCGCTATTATTTTATTTTTTTCTTTCTTTCTTTCTTTCTTTCTTTCTTTCTTTCTTTCTTTCTTTCTTTCTTTCTTTCTTTCTTTCTTTCTTTCTTTCTTTCTTTCTTTCTTTCTTTCTTTCTTTCTTTCTTTCTTTCTTTCTTTCTTTCCTTTCGACTTTGTAACACAGGGAGCCCAACATCAACACTCACGCAAAGAATGACGGGATACATGTCGAGGAGGTCTGGCACTAGCCTCAACGGCACAACAAAAAAAAGCGTTCGAAATTTGAAAACATTAGAATTTTATCATCAAAAAACTCTCATTTTTACCTGATAACTTGCAAACTCAAGGATTCAAGATGTCGCAGAGCAATTCTAATTCACGTAGCTTTCGTTCTGGTCGTTCTCTCGGCGCTGACAGCAGTTTAATGAGCGACACAGACACAGAACTCAACAACACCAGCGTCGATGTTGACTCTTCTTCAACCTTTCTTATGTCTTCTGCTTTATCGACTACAAACGTTGAAAGCGAGTCAGAAAACAGGGTTACAAAGGCTATGATTGAAAAGAAGCAACTACTACACGATATAGAATTGCTACGGATTGAATTAAGCCAAAAGAATCTAATGATAGATAATTTAAAAGTCGAATATATGAACAGAGTTGATGAGTTGGAGGAAAAAGTGTCTGAGAACAGACACGGTAAGCTAATGCTGCAAGCAAGACTAGAATCACAGCTTAAACTACAGCAAGAAGAGGCTCAATCTAGGCTTGAGAGGATGAGACAAGAATTGAATACAATCATGACGAGGCAACACCAACTTGAGAGGGAAAATGAGAGACTGCAAGACAAAGCTGTAGACTTAAGACATGAGTTGATTGATATTGAGGTTTTAGGACAGGACAGATATCTAGAATTGAAAACTGCGAACCAAGACCAAGTCAGCTTAAAGGATTTTGTGTTGGTAAGGATTGTCTTCCTGCAAACTCTATTGTGACAACTTTTGTTGTTGATGAGATACATGTACATAAATGTTTATGTATACAACATGTACACATGTATTGATTGAATACATGTAAACATTGACCATTGTATACATACATACAGTCATTCTCAATAAGGTTGTCCAGATGAAAAGACTACAGTTCTACAATAAAGTCACGTGATTCATTATGTTTTCAATTTCCTCATGTGGAATTTCAATTTGAGATTCAAAAGTACATGGCATTGTGAGAACTGAATGTAATGGCGCTGGTATCAACTCGCAGTTCCGCACGCAGAAATTGAAAACATAATGAATCACGTGACTTTATTGTAGTATTGTAACTCTTTTCTTCTGGACAACCTTTTTGAGAATGACTGTATACATGTATGTACATGTACATTTTGTACTTACAACAAATAGAAAACGTTTCCCATGTTTACATACATGTAGCCTGATATAAACATGAGGGAAGTTTGGGAGAAGTCGAGAGCTACATTGTATTGTGTAAAACCAAGCCACAGGCGATCATGACATCGAGCGTATGCTGCATTTGTTTTCTTCACGCGTGTTTACATACATGTAGCCTCATATAAACATAGTAGCTAACCAATCAGAGCGTGCGTTAGAATTGTGTTTTTGTTGACTGTTGAACATGTAAGTCATGGCTGAACTGAACTACAATTGTAGACTACAACAAGTCCCCACTTCAACATTTCCCTGGATGTATTTTCTCAAAGAGCACAATAAGTTTGGAAGCGAGCATCTCTCATGCTTCACACTCCCTGCATCATTCACACTGCAATTATTATTATTATTATCATTTGCCTTGAATACAGGTCAAGATCTACGAAGCAGCGCACCCTTATAAGGTTGAATGTGAGAGTTTTCATCAACAAATAGAAGTGTTGTCAAGGGAACTACTTAGCAAAGAAGATGATGTCGCTACTTTCCAAAAAGTATGTATTCATTAGAAACCTAATCGTACAGACTAATTAATTAATCGAGCACGAGGTCTGTACAGGAAGTTATGGACCAAGTGCGCTGGCCATAAAAAATACTTTAAAGTGGGGGAAATGAGGATCCATAACTACCTGTACAGACAGAGCAAGCAAGGTTAAAGATATTATTTTATTACATAGCTTTTCCTTACTATTCTGTTTTCAGCAGGCTGTACAGGAAGTTACGGCCCACTAATTGACTAATAAGAGTGCTAGTAGTATATGTGCTTTATATAAAGTGCAATACTCTTGGTACCGAGAGTACATGTATGTGTCTGCTTACAGAGCAATATACACCTATTCCAATAATCGTTGTCCACGCCGAAAGGAACAAGCAAAGCTGACAACCGCAAAGGGCATTGGGACTTTCTCCTTATTCATTTATTCATCAGTAGACATTTTGACAACATGCATTTTCAAATGGCCGAATAGTTCCAAATGATTGCTATTCAATGCTCGTAGGGATAACTTAACAAGTACCACAGATAAATTAATTAATTAGGAGATTCCCAAAGTCCTTTGCGGTCGTCAGCTTCTTGCTTGTTGCTTTCGGCCCGGACAATGATATTTGGAATAGGTATATAAGTGGACAAATAAATGCTCAGGACCTTTGGAATGTTGCCGCTTACAGGAGGTGTCCACATAGATCGGAAGACAGTTTGAGAGTTTGTAGATATGAAGGGTCTGCATGTACATGCAAGTGATCTCTGATCAACTTCCCGCCCTTCACTTCTCTCTCTCTCTCTGTTTGTCTAACTATCTAGAACCTAATATAAACACTAAATTCCCCTTAAAAACTTACAATTTGTAATTAAATATTATTATAATAATAGAGTGCAAACCATATGTCTGTGAAATAGTACCATTACTAAATAGTACTAAATAGTGTTATCTCTATTGTATTCTATTGTTTCATCAGTGCTATTTAGTACTAACTGGTTAGTACTGTTTCACGGACACATGGTTCGCACTCTATGGTATGCATATACATACATGTACATCTATTATTTCATTTCTACAACATGTGTACAACTTTAGGTTTCGTCAGCTGCAGGTCTACACTGACAGCAAACACTCCGAACTACAAAATGAACTCAAACTGAAGCATTTTGAAATAGACAGACTACAGATTCTGTACGACGAGTCGTCTCAGACTCTTAAACAAATGAAACTTGACTACGAAAAATGCATGTACAGTCCATGTACATGTTTGTACATCACATGTATTTCAAAATTGTTCTGTCCTTCGATCTCTCCTTGTAGGAAGCAGAACAAGAAAGGTTATCTAGATCAGAGACGGAGTACAGGGCCCAGCGACTGTCTTTACAGGTGGAGGAACTACGGGCAAAACTGGAGCAGGGAGACTACAAGAAGTCAAACTTCGATAATGTTAGAGGGTGAGTATTATGATAGTGATGATGATTACAGTGTTTACTTTATTTGAACAAATGAATGGTTGAATGAATGATAAATGCATATGTACACCTATTCCACAATTCGTTGTCCCAACCGAAAGCAACAAGCAAGAAGCTGTCGACCGCAAAGGACATTGGAACTTTCTCCTTATTCATTTATTTATCCGTAGACATTTTGACAACATGCATTTTCAAATGGCCGAATAGCTCCAATTGATTGCTACATGTATTCAATTTAATGCTCGTAGGGATAACTTCTCAAGTACCACGGATTAATTAATTAATTAGGAGATTCCCAAAGTCCTTTGCGGTCATCTGCTTCTTGCTTGTTGCTTTCGGCCCGGACAACGATATTTGGAATAGGTGTATATACAAATATATATGTACATGTACTGATAATGCTGATGACAGTGGTGATGATAGTACATGTAATTGGCTGAATGATTTAAGGATGACAGCTGTGATGATGATGATGATGATAGCATTGACATGCTGATGATGGTGATGACAGTGGTGATGATAGTACATGTAATTGGCTGAATGATTGAAGGATGACAGCTGTGATGATGATGATGATAGCATTGACATGTTGATGATGGTGATGACTGATGATGAACAATGGATGATTGAATAATAATAATAATTTATATTGTTTCTGTTTGTAATTTGTCTTCTTCAAGGGAAAGAGATTCTCTTGATAGAGAAGTTATGGAGCTGAAGAAATCAAACACAGTTTTAGAGGCCAGTTTAAAGTCTAGAGTGGATGAACTACAAGAGTATCAAAAAGAAGTATGATTATTTGTGTATTTGTCATCATCATCAATCATCATTGAAATCATTATCATCATCATCAATCATTGTCATCATCATCACCACTATTGTCATCAATCTCCATCATCATCACATCATCATCATCGAAGTATTCATTGTTCATTTATCATCATCATCAGCATGTCAATGTTATCATCATCACAGCTGTTATCACTAAATTATTCAGCACATTGTGCTATCATCATCATTGTCAATACATGTACTCAGTCATCCATTCATTCATCCATTCATCCATTCATTCATCCATTAATCCATCCATTCATTCATTCATTCATCCATCCATTCATCCATCCATTCATCCATTCATTCATTCATCCATCCATCCATCCATTCATCCACCCATTCATTCATCCATCAATTCATCCATTCATTCATCCATTCATACATCCATTCATCCATTCATTCATCCATTAATCCATCCATTCATCCATTCGTTCGTTCATTCATTCATCCATCCATCCATTCGTTCATCCATCCATTCATTCATCCATCCATTCATTCATCCATTCATACATCCATTCATACATCCATTCATCCATTCATTCATTCATTCATTCATTCATTCATTCATTCATTCATCCATTCATCCATCCATTCATTCATCCATCCATTCATTCATCCACTCATCCATTCATTCATTCATCCATTCATTCATCCATTCATTCATCCATTCATCCATTCGTCCATTCATTCATCCATTCATCCATTCATTTATTCATCCATCCATTCACCCATTCATTCATGCATCCATTCATTCATCATTCATTCATCCATCATTCATTCATCTATTCATCCATCCATTCATCTATTCATCCATGGGGTCCATTCATTCATATGTCCATTCATTCAGCTAACTTATTTTATTATTTACCTCCATTCAATGTTCTGTACGTAGATGCAAGTCACTAAGCAATCATTAGCTCTACTAAAGCAAGACAAAGAATACTTGAATAAGCAAGTACAAGAGCTAAGTACAAGGTGTACTATGGCTGAAGATCATTTACAACAAACAACAAGTCAGTTGAATAATGCTAAACAAGCAAGAGAAGATTTGTATGAAAAATATATTACAACAAGGTATAGTAGTGTACTATTACATGTACATGTAGAAATATACAGATGATGGTGATGAATGGTGATGATTGATGATAGTGATGAATGATGATAGTGATGAATGATGATGGTGATGAATGATGATGGTGATGAATGATGGTGATGAATGATGATGGTGATGAATGGTGATGAATGATGATGGTGATGAATGATGGTGATGAATGATGATGGTGATGAATGATGGTGATGAATGATGATGATGAATTATGATGGTGATAAATGATGGTGTTGAATGATGGTGATGAATGATGATGGTGATAAATGATGGTGTTGAATGATGATGATAGTGATGATTGATCATGGTGATGTATTGTAGTATTGAGGGCCACTAGTTTATTTTACCCTCTTGAAATAAAGTTGTTATTATTATTATTATTATTATTATTATATGGTGGTGGTGATGTTGATGATGATGATGACAATGATGATGCTCCTGGTACTAGTAGTAATGATAGTAATTACAATGTATCATCTATAATGATGATGGTTATGGTAGATGATGATTGATGATGGTGAAGATGATGATGATGATGTTGGTTATGGTAAATGTAGATGATGATTTATGATGATGACAATGTTGTTGCTCCTGGTACTAGTAGTAATGGTGGTGATGATAGTACTTAATTACACTGTATAATCTATAATGATGGTGGTGAAGATGATGATGAGGTACATGTACATGTACATTTGTTTAATCTCCACTTCTACAGACCATAGCTTGTAACATGTATCAGTTGTTCTTTTATCATAGAGAACAATACAAATCTGAATATGAAATGAAACTAAACGAAGAACTTAACAACATCGGCTTCAAGACAAACACAGAGCTCGACAAGATCAGGAATAATACAAGAGATATGTACGAACGAGAAAACAAAAGTCTAAAAGAAGCACGAGACAATGCGCTCATTGAGAAGGACAGAGCGAGGCATTCAGAGAAGGAGGTTACTACAAGATATGATCAACTTTTATCTGAGTAAGTTAGAAGGATTTTGGGTTCTTTACATGACAATAGGTCGATTAGAGTGTACACTCCAGGGGACTAGTCCTGTAAGAGTAGTAATAATCCAGGGGTAATTTTTCTGCACTCCCTTTGAAGCGACACACAGCTGCTTAGTAGAGCTGTTGTGATTGGATAATACAAACAATAGAATTCATTATCTACTATTGTCTACTTGTTCTATTGTTTTGTTTCTATTGTTTTACTTTAATAGTATTGACCCAATAGACCTTTTTACCGATACGGTGGCCATGTTGGATTCTATTGTTTTGGCTAAAACATTATGGGATGCTCAGGGTGCAAATGACCCAAAAACTGTAGAGTGGAGTCGCATCAATATATTATTTTTCTATTTCACTCTAACCATAGTGTTGTATGACTTACTATCTACATGTGTTGTGTATTGTTGTATAATTTTGTACAAATTCATTGCTTTAAATTAGGTTTTCGTAGTTTTTCACGGCCAAATGGTTACTAGCTTGCACCCTGGGCATCCCATAATTTCTCCATAATTCAAGATGGCCGCTGTATCGGTAAAAAGGTCTATTGGGATAGATCTTCTAAGAGCTGCGACCCTGCCCCTCCCTTTAGTCTTGTTCCCCCTCTCCCTCGACCCCAGTGAGTAGACTGTCCCTGAGTTTAAAAGTATGCACCATTGGGTTGCATAGTATTGAGAACAGTGGTGATATTAAAGTATTATTTAATATTATCATCATTATTATTATTATCATTATTATTGTTATTGTTATTATTACTATTGATACGGCGTCATATCAGACCTGTTCAGTCGAACCTGATATGATGCCGTATCACATGCGTTCTTTGCAATTTAAAACTGAAAATATAAATACATGTAGAGTACAAACCATATGTCCATGAAATAGTACTATTACTAAATAGTACTAAATAGTGTTATCTCTATTGTTTTCTATTGTTTCATCAGTGCTATTTAGTACTAATTAGTTAGTACTGTTTCACGGACATATGGTTCGCACTCTATGGTATGCATATACATGTACATCTATTATTTCATTTCTACAACGTGTACAACTTTAGGTTTCGTCAGCTGCAGGTCTACACTGACAGCAAACACTCAGAACTACTAAATGAACTAAAACTGAAGCAGTTTGAAATCGACAGACTACAGATTCTGTACGACGAGTCGTCTCAGAGTCTTAAACAAATGAAACTTGACTACGAAAAATGCAACAAAAAGAACGAAGTGAGTTTTCTTCCATTTCTTTCTTTTCACTTTCAGATTACATGTACGTAATTCTCATTTTTCTCTCCTGATTTTGTGCATTGTTTCTTCATCCCTCTTTCCATCCATCCTCTGAACTACGCTTCATCTGTACCTTTCTATCTACAATGCACAGTATACAATGTATATAATGTATAATACAGTCATTTGCAAAAATTCTGGCCGCTACGAAATATCAACATATCAATATATCGGGTGCATTATGGGTAATTAAATAATAGCAAATTCCCCTTAAAGCGGGTTAACGCCAGCAAAGTTGGTATAAATATTTAGTGTAATATTTATTTTAGTCATACGTTTGTTGTTTGTAAATTTTGCTTCATTTAATAAGTTAGGAAACTCAAAATAGTATTATTTAATTACCCCGATGCATCCGATATATTGATATATCGATATATCGTGGCGGCCAGAATTTTTGCAAATGACTGTACAACTGCATGTATCTATTGGTAATACCAGGGGCGTAGCGTGCATATACGCACGTATGCACGTGCGTACAATTTAAAATCCTTAAAATACAAATATTATATGAAGAAGAAAAAAAGAAAAAAGAAATCTAAGACCAAATCAACAGCTGACTCAGTGTAAACTTCCTGGAAACTACTCTCAGAAGGCAGGAAATGCTATTTCAGAGACCCTATATTTCAAAAATGTTCGGGGAGCATGCCCCCCGCACTCCCTATCAGCTCTCGCATTCGCCACTCGTCAAAGTTATCTGCAGCGACGTAGTCATCTCTCGACCAGTGAAAATTCCGGAGAAAACATGTAGCAGCCCCAGTGAACAGTCTCTCAAACAAAATAAATACCAAAAAACCCGGCTTCGCCTATCGGTTTGTTATATCGCTAATAGACCTCGGTAACAGTATATAAGCTTTATATAAATCCTTTACATAAATCCCCAAAAAACTGAGTGATAGATGCATTTTACTATGTATTTATGTAGCGAGAAAGTCCGCTGGAAAACGAAGAAAATGGTATTTCCAAGACACTAGATTTCCAGGGGGGGCATGCCCCCTCACCCCCTAGAAACTCACGCCTTCGGCGCTCGTAGCTCTGTGCGTACATTGGAAAAAAAGCACGCTACGTCCCTGAATACCTGTACCTAACAATCATCTAGAACCTTCCCCTTGTGTTGCCTGGTTTTGACTCTCCTTTCAATATTGTTCTTCCAGTTTTCATTCCCAGTCCTTCGTTCTTTCTTCTCTTCTTTCTCTGTCTCCTTTCTCCATTCTCTCCCTTTGACAGAAATCTTTTCATGAATTTGTTTAGATAAAGTACTTCTCTTCCTTTCTCTCCTCTTCCTCTTCTACACTTCTCATCCTTGTTCTTTCTTTCTTTCCTTCCTTCTTTCCTTCCTTCTTTCCTTCAATCATTCCATTGTTCATTTATTTATCTTCCCATTTCTTAGCTGCTCATCCAAGAGTTCTACACTCTGCAGCACCAGAGTGACAAACAAATATATTGTCTTGAGTCAGAGAGGAAAGACAAAACTGAAAAACTGAAAATATATGAAAATCTTGAACAAGAACTTGATGATGTTATTATGCAGGCTGCGGAAAGTAAGAAGAATCAATCTTATTTACCCACATGACGGCGTTAATACTATGTACTTATTGAGTGGGAGGACCGGATGGGAAAATATTTGTCTTTAGGTCATCATTATAATCATTATTTTTATCATCATCATCATTATCTGTATGACCATCCATTGCCTATAGATTAGCTTGCTATTTGGCAATTATGATTAAAGATGAAAGAGTATTATGATTATGATTGTCATCATTATTATTATAATCATTATTATATCATCATCATTATCATCATCATTATCATCATCATTATTATCATCATCATCATCATCATTATCGTCATCATCATTATCATCATTATCATCATCATCATCATTATCATTATCATCATCATTATCATTATCATCATCATCATTATTATATCATTATTATCATCATCATCATTATTATATTGTTTCATTGCTAAAATCATTTAACTTTAGTTGAGAATGAACGTGACGCTGAGAAGTTACTCTGTTCCTATGGTTATGGTGCCAATGTACCGAGTACTGCCAAGCGACGCATGCAACAAAGGTAACTCATGCATACATAGGAGTGGTACCGGTAACATTGCATGATATGTGGTACAAACAGCACGTATTCCTCGTAAAAAAATTGTAAACTTCTATTTCTCTAGTGTTCATCTTGCGCGGAGAGTGCTACAACTAGAGAGAGCTAACACTTCGTTGAGAAATGAGCTTGAAAGAGAGACCGGTAGACGAGACCAGCTGGATGAAGAAGTGAGTAAAACATTGTACTCTTTTTGACGGTGTTATACATGTATATTTCCTTTACCTGTATCATTATATACCGACACAGCCCATACTAGTGTACTCGCTAGTTTCCACTAACCCCTCAAGACAGACTACATGTATATCTGCAGGAATTTCATTAGCCTACAAGTTATCTGCTGTATGCAAACTCTGTAGGTCTCTTTTAAAATCAGTACCGCCTACTGTTGTCAGTTCCATCTTCCAAATTTGAGATGTTTTTTGAAGCTTTTTGCTTGTCGTGACTGCTTTATTCATATATGTAATCCAACTTCCAAGCATTGGAAAATATTGGTAAAATATTTAATTTCCTTTTTAGTATAGATGTAAAATATGTTAATTGTGGGTACAATATAAAATACTCTCCAGTAGGACGTACCGTCCTCTTGCTTCAAAGTTTATCGCTGAATTTCAGGACCAACTGTTGTTTGTTTATGTGTACGTGTACTTTCTTCTCATAGCTTTGTAGTGCGAGGTCCTTACTCAGTGAAGCCAAGCAGCCGTATAAGTATCTAATAGAGAGCATACAAACTCGTGAAAGTCAGAATCAGACTCTAAAAGAAGAACTCTCTACAATGAAAGATGATTTAAAGTAAGTACTGTGGTTAGCCCCTCCCTAGATGTTTGGCCTTTTCTACCCCTACCCCCTACCCCCAAACCACTACATGACATGGCCACTCCCGTATTTTCTACCCCTACCCCCAACCTGCTACATGCCCCCCCCCCCCCCACCCCATCTTTTCTACCCCTACCCCCAAACAACTACATGGCCCCTCCCATCTTTTTTTCTACCCCTATCCCCCAAACCGCTACATGGCCCCTCCCGTCTTTTCTACCTCTACCCCCAAACTGCTACATGGCCCCTCCCGTATTTTCTACCCCTACCCCCAACCTGCTACATGGCCCCTCCCATCTTTTCTACCCCTACCCCCAAACTGCTACATGGCCCCTCCCATCTTTTCTACCCCTACCCCCAAACTGCTACATGGCCCCTCCCGTATTTTCTACCCCTACCCCCAACCTGCTACATGGCCCCTCCCATCTTTTCTACCGCTACCCCCAACCTGCTACATGGCCCCTCCCATCTTTTCTACCCCTATCCCCCAAACCGCTACATGGCCCCTCCCGTCTTTTCTACCTCTACCCCCAAACTGCTACATGGCCCCTCCCGTATTTTCTACCCCTACCACCAACCTGCTACATGGCCCCTCCCATCTTTTCTACCCCTACCCCCAACCTGCTACATGGCCCCTCCCATCTTTTCTACCCCTACCCCCAAACTGCTACATGGCCCCTCCCGTCTTTTCTACCCCTACCCCCAAACTGCTACATGGCCCCTCCCGTCTTTTCTACCCCTACCCCCCCAAACCACTACATGACCCCTCCCATCTTTTTTACCCCTACTCCCCAAACCACTATGTAACCCCTCCCGTCTTTTCTACTCCCCCTCTTCATGATTTAAAATAAGTTACAGTACTAGACATACATCTGTTTATGATTTATAAGTGGCCAACTCCTCCCAAAAAGTGTGGGTGGGTGGGGTGGGGGTCGCTGTTGCAGGGCGATAAATCCCACTTCAGTTGTGCTACACCATTCCAGTGGTACAATAGTTGATCTATATTGCACTCTTTATTCTCAAACCAGGTCAATAAAGCAACAGAAGGAAGAGATGACTCGAACAAAAAACCTAATGGCTGCGGATCTAGAACGACTTCTAAATCAGAGAGAGGTACGTCGGCTCAGTAAGTCCAAGCGAAGCTCTTTATGTTGCACATATTTCATAAATGAAGGAGAACACATGTGATCACTGATCAAACTCTAAATTCTCCTCTACAATCTTTGAATTCCATAGGAGAATTTGGATTCTGATCACAAGTCACTTACACTGTTCTTTCACAGACCCTTTCACTTCTGTACTACTCACTGATCAAAAACTAAATTCTCCTCTAGAATATTTGAATTCCAAAGGAGAATTTGGATTCTGATCATGAGTCAATCACACTTCTTGCAGACCCTTTCACTTCATACTACTCACTGATCAAAATCTAAATTCTCCTCTACAATCTATGAATTCCATAGGAGAATTTGGATTCTGATCACAAGTCACTTACACTGTTCTTACAGGGACCCTTTCACTTCTGTACTACTCACTGATCAAAAACTAAATTCTCCTCTACAACATGAATTCCATAGGAGAATTTGGATTCTGATCACAAGTCACTTATACTGTTCTTTCACAGACCCTTTCACTTCATACTACTCACTGATCAAAAACTAAATTCTCCTCTACAATCTATGATTTCCAAAAGAGAATTGGGATTGTGATCACGAGTCACTGTTCTTACACAAAGCCCTTGAAATAGTGATATACTTGTAATCCACTATACAGAGGGACTCCCACTAATGTCCACCACCTCTTTTCCAGGAAATGTCGCATCTAAAGCAAGCTCTCCTTGGTTTAGATCCCTCTCAAACTACTAAACTACAAAGTGTCGCTCACAGACCTCACAGTAGAATTAAAGCATCAAAAACAACGGACATCAATATTATAACGCCTAAACCTACAGTGTTTGTAAGTTACATTATTTTATTATTATTATTTATTTTTTTATAATCCACTAGTTTTTTTAGTTCTTTTTCTTATTGTAAAGCGCATCGAGGTTCCAGGATGCGCTATATAAATACTCTGTTATTATTATTATTACATGTACACATGATTTATATGGATGTAAGTTACATGATTATGGATGGAACTTTGTTCTTTTCATGAATTCACAATGATTACAAAAATGTCAAACTGCCTTACTCTGACGAAGGGCTTTAGAAGGCTTGAATCGTCAGTAAAGTTAAGTACAATTGAACCTCTCTATTAACGGTCACCTCCCCACAATGGCCACCTCTCTGTAACGGCCAGGGTATTTTTTCCTGGGCCACCAGCCTGCACACACGTTTACTTGTTACTTGTTTTTGAAACCTCCTCACAATGGCCACCTCTACACAATGGCCACAAAAGTTTGTCCTGAGATGGCTGTTGCAGAGGTTCGACTGTACTCTTTTTCACAGTGTTATAGACTTCCTTACGCCTTTGAAACTGTCTGATAATTTACTATGCATGCATGATTGTACTCAAAACTCCAACTTATCAACCATTGTCAGTGACGCAGATATGTCATCTACATACAGTCATTCTCAAAAATGTTGTCCAGATGAAAAGACTACAATACTACAATAAATTCACGTGATTCATTATGTATTCAATTTTCTCGCATGGAATTTCAATTTGAGATGCAAAAGTACACAGCATTGTGAGAACTGAATGTAATGGCGCTGGTATCAACTCGCAGTTCCGCGTGCAGAAATTGAAAACATAATGAATCACGTGACTTTATTGTAGTATTGTAGTCTTTTCATCTGGACAACCTTTTTGAGAATGACTGTATAAGTAGTGTATGCCATCCTTTACTTTTAATATCAATGATGATGACAATGTTATCATAGACAAAGTCTGAGCCACCAAACTGGTACAGGAAATTAAAGCACAGATTAGGAGAGCCAAATGACGATGTAAGTACACTCTACTTCTTGTTCGTACATGTATTTTCCATGTTTGGTTTACACGCTGTGTTGTTCGTACATGTATTTTCCATGTTTGGTTTACACGCTGTGTTGTTCCTACATCTATTTTCCATGTTTGGTTTACACGCTGTGTTGTTCTTTGGTTTGTCATGAGAAATAAGTGGAACTCTTACAGTAATGTGTTTTTTCCTGTTTACAGGATTCATTGTGAACAAGATGCTCTATAAGTGGGCTTCAGCAATGAGTTTCCTCAGAGGCACAGAGAGCATGTACGCCTTGGTACTCAGTTAGCGCTTTGTGGCCATATGAAAAAGAAACCCATTTTTCAACTTGGCGAGCCACAGGAGCCTGCCAAGTAAAATAGATGAGAGGTACAAATGTACAGTACATTGAAACCCTGATTACAGAAATGTACTGACACAAGGATAATCATAGCGGACAGGCTCTGATATCTTCTTCATTGTTCTATGGTTACAAGGCTACTATGGTTACAAGGCTACTATGGTTACAAGGCTATTATGGTTACAAGGCTACTATGGTTACAAGGCTATTATGGTTACAAGGCTACTATGGTTACAAGGCTACTATGGTTACAAGGCTACTATGGTTACAAGGCTACTATGGTTACAAGGCTATTATGGTTACAAGGCTACTATGGTTACAAGGCTACTATGGTTACAAGGCTACTATGGTTACAAGGCTACTATGGTTACAAGGCTATTATGGTTACAAGGCTATTATGGTCATCGAGTATTGCCACCCTCGTCGTTGCTAGGGTTATGACTATTGTCATGGTTACCACTATTGTCATGGTTGCCACTATTGTCATGGTTACCACTATTACCATGGTTGCCACTATTGTCATGGTTACCACTATTGTCGTGGTTACCACTATTGTCGTGGTTGCAACTATTGTCGTGGTTACCACTATTGTCATGGTTGCCACTATTGTCATGGTTACCACTATTGTCATGGTTACAATGAGACAACAACAGATTGATTAAACATTTATTATGAAACAAGAACCCAGTTATCGTTACCATGGAAATGACATCTCAAAGTTTTCCGACCATATAAGGATGAACTTGTCAAATACTTAAGGGGGCACAGCACATTCTACAGAGTATAGATATTTGACACTTAAATATTGTTCGACGCTAAATCAGTTGACCCTAGTTGGTGGTAACCATGGTAACATAGATCACTTTAAATTGTTCAAATAATAAATTATTCATAGACGACATAATTATTCACATAATTAACACACACATGTAAAGGTACAAATACGCAGCACCACATTGCTGGTACATGATTGCAGCGTGCGTCGTCCACCTGTGCAATTGAAGGGCTCCCTGCATGAATGGAGTAAGCGACTCAAGATCATAATCCAAATTCTCCTTTGCAATTCAAAGATTGTAGAGGAGAATTTAGTCTTTGATCAGTGAGTAGTATGAAGTGAAAGGGTCTGCAAGAACGGTGAAAGTGACTTGTGATCAGAATCCAAATTCTCCTTTGGAATTCATAGATTGTAGAGGAGAATTTAGATTTTGATCAGAGATCACTTTAATACATTGTTCTTGCAGGGAGCCTTTCAATAAATTATTTTTGTGACCAAGCTAATTGAAGTACAATGCGATCCTACTTCTGTAACATTTTGCACGATGAGGGTTTATCATGTAATTTCAAAATTCATAGGACAACAAAATGATTATCATAACTGGAAAGAGCTCGTTCAAATAAGTAAAAATGTGAAGTTTGGAAAAGATCGCTTCACAAATTGCAAAGATATGAATTTTCAAAAAAAAATTGCTAATTTCAACGAGCTCTTTCCAGCTATGATAATCATTTTTTGTCCTATGAGTTTTGAAATTACGTGATAAACCCTCATTGCAGAGGTGGAAAACATTCTGAAATCACACAATAAATTGTCTGCTGTCAATATTATGGACTCTATAGGTAAGCATACTCTGACATACACCATTGTTAAGTAAAGTACCAACCATAAATCTGCTGGCTAATATAACAAAGCAAGGTGACAACCCATTGTAAAAATAGTTGGCAAATTAGAATCATAATGTTGATGTTCGTAAACATTACACTCGCCTATTGATAACAGTTCAGATGTGCATGACACATGCTGAAATCATATGCCAGCAATATTGCCGACTCTATTAATAAATCAAAATCTAAATTCTCCTCACGATTCTTTGAATTTCAAAGGAGAATTTGGGTTTTGATCACAAGTCACTTACTCTGTTCTTGCAGGGACCCCTTCGTGTGCAAAGATAACATTACAAAATGTGTTCAGGGAAGGGTGGGTAAGGAATGATAGAACAATGACTTCACAATCTAGTATATATATAAATCATACATTGTACATTCAGTATTGTGAAATAATTAGCCTTGTGCTTTATTAGATACATTACAGTACAATAAGAAAGAATATTCACTCAGAGTAAGGTCAATACCTACAGTTATATAACTACAGGCTCATCAAAATATCTCATGACTTGTAACGGCCATTGTACAATGTACCGTAATAGTCCAACTGAGTCGTTTTCGAATGAGTGGGATTACAAGTAGTTACGGTATGGTTTGTGCCGTCACCATGCCGTGATTGGTTGAATAGATGTTTTGGCCGTAACTCTGTGCCACAGGTTTCCCACTCATACGAGAACGACTCTATTGGTAACACTATCATTGGTAACTTTTGCTTCTTTAGTGCTACAAAAACTGTCTTGTTAAACCATTTTCTAATTATTGATTTGGTCAATGCATCTATCTATTCCTGGAATAGAACAAATACATATATATTAGAACATGGCAAAGCGTAAAATATATATTATGTAATGTCTTAGGTGTCTGTCTTAGAGAGAGAATTTATAGTAAAACAGTGCAGCAGGGACCAGACAAAGGTGTCTGTCTTAGAGAGAGAATTTATAATAAAACAGTGCAGCAGGGACCAGACAAAGGTGTCTGTCTTAGAAAGAATTTATAATAAAACAGTGCAGCAGGGAACAGACAAAGGTGTCTGTCTTAGAGAGAGAATTTATAATAAACAGTACAGCAGGGACCAGACAAAGGTGTCTGTCTTAAGGGCCATTTACACGGGTGATTTAATTGGCGATTTTGTCGGCAACTTTATCGCCACGAAGTTGCACAAAATTTCGAGCATGTTCGAAATTGCAGCGATTTGGCTGCAACTTTATCGCCGCTAGTTTACATGGGCTATTTGTGGTTGCAATAACTTTGCGGCGATAAAATCGCCGACAAAATCGTCCGTGTAAACGGCCCTTTAGAGAGGTGTCTGTCTTAGAGAAGTGTCTTTTAGAAAGTGCAGCAGGGACAAGAGGTTCACTTCTCTAAGAAATACACTTTTGTCTTGTCTCTGCTGCAAAACATTATGTACATACACCAGGGACCAGATATACTGTAAGTCTGCATTAGCTATGCAACATAAAGTACCTTTGCTCCAAATTGCTTCAGCAATTGTCTAGCTTCATCACTCTCTGCTGCTGCGTAATAAGAACTTCCATCAGGTGCCGTGTCGTTGGGATTGGCGCCCTGGAAGCAAACATGTTAAAGTGGCTACTTAGACGAAAATCGATAGAAGTTTAATTTAGCTGAAACTTCACTGAAATAATCTCAAAGAGCCATACAATTACTGGTTAATGAATGTGTCAGTGAGGTCATCTACTCAACCCTAACAATCAACACAGCTTCACTCCATACATTTCTTTGTATTTAGTTTCTTGAATTATTTTTATTTCTATGAAGCTAAAAGTTTGGGTGAAGGAGTTTTCTTACATTATTTGTGCTTAGGATTGATTGTCTGACCAGTTTTGTTCAATGCAGAGCTGTTATCTGAACAAAACATTGAGATATTTTGACTCACAAAATACAAAGAAATGTATGGAGCTGAATGTTGGGTTGAGTAGATGACGTCACTGACTCGTCTAAAGATTCATGAAAATATAGTACTTCCCTCTGGAATATCGAAAAAAGATTTTCACTAGTTATTATTAAACCCTTGAAGAATTATTCAATGAAGTTTCAGCTAAATTAAACTTCGATCGATTTTCGTCTAAGTAGCACTTTAAAGTTCTAATAGTCTGTGATTCTGCTAAGTGAAACATCAGTAATGTTAAGTACCCTCCGCACCCTCCCCTCCCATAGACTTTTAGAAGATATCTCAGTGAACAACCACAAAGGACTCTGTAAAAGCTTGAAAACATGTAATCAATGTAGTTTAAACTCAGCTGTAATGTTTCATTTATCAACTGAGTAGGTAAAAAAGAAGCAACTGTCTGCTTTCTATTTCACTGCACTTGGACCTTTGTTGGAGTAAAGGGCCGTTTACATGGGCAATTTTGTTGGCGATTTTATCGCTGCGAAGCTGCACAAAATTTCGAGCATGTTCAAAATTTATCGCCGTTAAATCACCAGCGATAGTTTACACGGGCGATTTGTGGTTGCGATAAAATTGCCGATACTGAATCTCCGATAAATTCGCCCGTGTACAGGGCCAAAACGTCAGTAGTTATGTACTCTTTTTCACATTATACTAAGATAAATGTAGAACTTTTCTAACCTTTTCTAAAAGAAACTTTGCACTTGCGATATGTCCCTCCCATATCGTAGACAGAAGAGCAGTAATTCCATGGGAATCTTTAGCCTATTGGAAACATATGAATGAATAAACAAATGAATAAATAAATAAACGTTTGCTGAGTTAGGGTTTTTTTTTCTGAACCAATCAAAAAGCGTGCAGATGCATCTCATCCAATCAAACTCTTTCAATACGGCATGGTACCGTGACACTCAAATGGCTTGCTTTCTGAACCAATCAAAAAGCGTGCAGATGCATCTCATCCAATCAAACTCTTTCAATACGGCATGGTACCGTGACACTCAAATGGCTTCCTTTCTGAACCAATCAAAAAGCGTGCAGATGCATCTCATCCAATCAAACTCTTTCAATACGGCATGGTACCGTGACACTCAAATGGCTTGCTTTCTGAACCAATCAAAAAGCGTGCAGATGCATCTCGTCCAATCAAACTCTTTCAATACGGCATGGTACCGTGACACTCAAATGGCTTGCTTTCTGAACCAATCAAAAAGTGTGCAGATGCATCTCATCCAATCAAACTCTTTCAATACGGCACGGTACCGTGACACTCAAATGGCTTCCTTTCTGAACCAATCAAAAAGCATGGAGATGCATATCATCCAATCAAACTCATTCAATACGACACGGTACCGTGACACTCAAATGGTTTCCGTTTCTGAACCAATCAAAAAGTGTGCAGATGCATCTCATCCAATCAAACTCTTTCAATACGACACGGTACCGTGACACTCAAATAATTTCCGTTTCTGAACCAATCAAAAAAGTGTGCAGATGCATCTCATCCAATCAAACTCTTTCAATATGGCATGGTACCGTGACACTCAAATGGCTTCCTTTCTGAACCAATCAAAAAGCGTACAGATGATACGAAAAGGCCTCTATAATAACATACTAAAATGGGTGGGTCTGATAATACCTCGTTATGCAATACAGGGAACCCAAATTAACACAGGGAACCCAAATTAACACAGGGAACCCAAATTAACACAGGGAACCCAAATTAACACAGGGAACCCAAATTAACACAGGGAACCCAAATTAACACAGGGAACCCATGACACTTACATTTATGTTGGCACCTTTCTCTAACAAGAGCTGTAGGACTTCAGTTTGGCCACAGTCGGCTGCGACATGAAGTGGTGTCCTTTTCTTACCAAGATCTTGGTTAACATTCACACCCTGTAATAAATAAACATCAGAGGTGTCTGTCTTAGAGAGGTGTCTGTCTTAGAGAGGTGTCTGTCTTAGAGAAAGAATTTATAATAAAACAGTGCAGCAGTTACCAGACAAAGGTGTCTGTCTTAGAGAGATAATTTATAGTAAAACATTGCAGCAGGGAACAGACAAAGGTGTCTGTCTTAGAGAGAGAATTTATAATAAAACAGTGCAGCAGGGACCAGACAAAGGTGTCTGTCTTAGAGAGAGAATTTATAATAAAACAGTGCAGCAGGGACCAGAGAAAGGTGTCTGTCTTAGAGAGAGAATTTATAATGAAACAGTGCAGCAGGGACCAGACAAAGGTGTCTGTCTTTTATAAGTATAAAATTGTGCAATTTTGAGCCATCCAAACAACACAAAAAAGCTGTGAATAATTTACAAAAGTGATTTATTACAGAATACATGTACTTGGGCGACATTCCAATGTTGGATCATCTTGGATCATTGAGTATTGAATATGTAATGATAATAACAACGATTCAACACTTACAGTACAATGTAGCTCTTCAGCCAGATGAATTGATGACCAAAAGTCCTTCAATTTGTTAATTCAACTTGTGCAAAAAATACAATTTAAGGTTTTTTTGTTTTGTTTTTTTGTTTAATTATATAAGAAGTAAAAATTGCACGTTTATTTTTTAATGATCTAGCTTATTTCGTTATAACTAAGCTTATTGTTTTGAAAGTGAAAAGCCATGTAGTTACATTGTATCTTCTTTATCTGTATGAACAGATGGCTAACGCTTTCACTCAGGATTTTAGTCCAGATTCTAGACTCTTTAAGCCGGTAATTGCTAAATTAAATCAACGATCAAACAAAGGCATTGCAGTTTTGTCTATATTATCTGCTTAGTAGCAATATGTCAGACTTTGGAGTCAAATATCATCGATTCAAGCTGCTGTTACCGATCTCATCTAAACACACTCCGATCTGTCCATCCCAGCGCCCAAAGCAAGCCTTATTGTTGCTCAAAAACGAGCCACACAAAGCAAGCTCCATCCCTAACTGTAAAGGCTATTGTTATGTGCGTTGAAAGCCTCATAAATTCGAAAGTAAGAATAGAACCAAACAAAGCGATCTCGTTGGCAGCGATGTTAATATTCGGCATAAAAATTACTCGACAACAAATTCAACAAGCTACCTGATCCAACAGCTCCTGTACTTTATCAGTATCGCCATTTTGTGAAGCCCACCGCAGTTGTTCGTCCATGATCGAGGAGATTTTTGGGGGGTAAAATTGTGGCCTCCAAATTCGGGAACAAGAAGCAACGAAACTGACACTGCCCAGATCGGTCAGCGGTTACACTATATCTAGGACTACGCGGGATATAATAACACAGGCGTACTTGGTTGCCATGGTGTATGTTTGGATGGTAATCTTCTGCCCGTTGATATAGCAACTGCATTTTTGGTCTGGCCTCACTTTGAAGCAGGCCGTGTAGATTGCTATTTCAAATTCGGGACTGGTACCGAGGAAAAAGCCTGTGACTGGCTTTAGGTTGTTGTGCCATGACATCTGTAGCTTGACAGCGGTAGGCTGGAAAACAAACAAAATGGACGATAACTTTTACCCAGTAATCCTTTGCGAGCCTAAAGTTTCTACGAAATGTGCGAAATGTAGTGACTTGTGCGCGCAAAGGATTGTGGTAATATCTGCGGTTTTCACGTGACGTCATGGCGGCCATGTTGGTTCCCGATAACAAAGCATTCCTCATTAGCTTCTCTTGTTTGTACCACCAACATGGCCGCTGCGTCTTTGTACTTGAATCTGGTTTTCACGTGACGTCATGGCGGCCATGTTGGTTCCTGGTGACGTCATTAGCTTCTATTGTTTGTACCACCAATCAACATGGCCGCTGCGTCTTTGTACTTTAAAATCTGGTTTTCACGTGACGTCATGGCGGCCATGTTGGTTCCTGGTGACGTCATTAGCTTCTATTGTTTGTACCACCAATCAACATGGCCGCTGCGTCTTTGTACTTTAAATCTGGTTTTCACGTGACGTCATGGCGGCCATGTTGGATCCCGATGACGTCATTAACTAACATGACCGCTGCGCCTTTATACTTTAAATCTACAGGGATGGATTGTAAAAATGGACTTACTGCAGTTGTTTTCTTCACTTTGTAATACCCGTAATAGTTTACAAGATTGTTGTTCTTCTCCTCTAAGTAAAACTGAAGCCAGTTGTGGAATCCCGAGACTTGGGTGACGCCATTTTGATTTCTTTTCAATTCGCCAAGAAAAACATGCTCGATCCCCGAAGAATCCCGATAGGCTTTGCGGCGATAGAAGTACAACCACATGACTTTTAGCTGGTATTTGAATGAAGACTGGAACGATATCAAAAAATTTGTAAGGTTTTTTATCAATAATAGTTAACAAAAAAATTCCTAGTAAAAAAAATGTAATAAATAATAAAATAAAAATAAATGAAATGAAATCAGTAAAAAATAAAAACAGTAAAAAAAAATCAGTTACTACAATAAAAAGAAGAAAAAGAAAAAAAGAAAAAAGAAATAAAAGAAAAAAACACAGAAAAAAAAAGTCGATGGGACTGTGACTTGAACCAGCGATAATTAGCTGCATTTTATGCAAAACACTAAAAAAATCGACCATACACCCAGACTTAAATGCTGAGTCACCGTATGTTACGTATAGGACGAAGATTTCAGCCTCATCCGCGCTATCGGGTAGTACACAATCAGCGAAGTAGTCAAAGAGGGAGGGAACAGTCGTATCCTAGTCCTAAATGACTGCCCCTTACCACTTCAAGCTATCTGTACTTCCGATTGATTTCGAGTGTAAATTTAGTAGTCTATCGTGTAACGGTTATTGTTATGGAAATTTCTTGACTAACGTAGTCCTCTGGAAATACGCTGGACCTTGACGCCAGTGACCCGGGGATCGACTCTCGGTGAAATGTTTTTTTTGTTTTTTGTTTTTTTTTTCTTTCTTTTTTTCTTTTTCATTTAGTTATATTATAATTAAATATAAAATCTTCCTTGCAAGACTTTTGATAAAATGATACCGTATTTCTCGAACTTTCGAAAATAATTTCAAGCAGAAAACATACCGAAACCAACATAGATATTATGACTTCATTTCACTTATACTTTTTTATTTTGATAATTTATTCTTGATAAGTTTTGAAATTTTACTGAATACAAGGGTGGTTGCTTACGAGAGGGTTCAACTGTATCTAGCTAAGCGGCAAACACTGGCATTATTACCTCTTGTAAGCGACCACCTCTCATAAGCGACCACCTTACCTGACAACAAGAGTGGGAGGGTCGCTTACAAGAGGATTCGACTGGTATCTAAGTCAAACACTGTAATTATTACCTCTTGTAAGCGACCACCTCCCATAAGCGACCACCTTACCTGACAACAAGGGTGGTTGCTTACGAGAGTTTCAACTGTATCTAGCTAAGCGGCAAACACTGTAATTATTACCTCTTGTAAGCGACCACCTCTCATAAGCGACCACCTTACCTGACAACAAAGGGTGGTCGCTTACAAGAGGTTCGACTGTATCTAAGTCAAACACTGTAATTATTACCTCTTGTAAGCGACCACCTCCCATAAGCGACCACCTTACCTGACAACAAGGGTGGTTGCTTACGAGAGGTTCAACTGTATCTAAGGCGGCAAACACTGTAATTTATTACCTCTTGTAGCGACCACCTCTCATAAGCGACCCACCTTACCTGACAACAAGGGTGGTCGCTTACAAGAGGTTCGACTGTATCTAAGTCAAACACTGTAATTATTACCTTTTGTAAGCGACCACCTCCATAAGCGACCACCTTACCTGACAACAAGGGTGATCGCTTACGAGAGGTTCGACTTATCTCAGTCAAACACTGTAATTATTACCTCTTGTAAGCGACCACCTCCCATAAGCGACCACCTTAACCTGACAACAAGGGTGATCGCTTACGAGAGGTTCGACTGTATCTCAGACAAACACTGTAATTATTACCTCTTGTAAGCGACCACCTCCCATAAGCGAACCACCTTACCTGAACAACAAGGGCGATCGCTTACAAGAGGTTCGACTGTATCTAAGTCAAACACTGTTAATTATTACCTCTTGTAAGCGACCACTTCTTGTAAGCGACCACCTCCCATAAGCGACCACCTTACTAAAACAACAAGGGTGGTCGCTTACGAGAGGTTCAACTGTATCTAAGTCAAACACTATAATGATTACCTCTTGTATGCGACCACCTCCCATAAGCGACCACCGTTACTATACCAAACAACAAGGGTGGTCGCTTACGAGAGGTTCGATTCTACGTATTTACCTCGCTTGCTGGTGCCAGGCCCTTTTGCGCTTCAGATATTTATGAAGCTCCGTCATCATCTTGCGTCGCCATGATTGACGTCAGAAACTGATTATTTTCGGATCTCTCAGTTGATGTGAGAACCTCTGTGGAACAGTAAATCCCGGTCATAGTTATTAAGCAATGCTGAAAAATAGATACAAAAAAATTTGTTTCCGAAACAGCAACGAAATCTTACGAAGTTTATACGAACAGTCGAGCATTTGAAATTTGTTTTCCGAATCGTAACGAAGTCTTTACGAAGTTTTTACGACAGTCGAACATTTTGAAATTTGTTTCCGAATCGTAACGAAGTCGTTACGAAAGTTTTACGAACAGTCGAGCACTTTGAAATATGTTTCCAAATAGTAACGAAGTGGTTACGAAATTTATGCGAACAGTCGAGCAATTTACCCACGTGACGTGCTCCTAAACTATAATGGTTGGGTACCCTGTGGTCATCGCCTTAACACAGGAAGCCCAACAACAAGTTTACCTTTAAAAGCTCGCCATGTCGGTCCTGTAAGCCTTGGTTTCGTCAACTCTAGTAAAGAGTTTTCTGATTGGCCAGGGTCACGCTTGTTGTGTGTAAGGAAGTTTGGTTTGAAGTTGAGTTGGAAGTCCTGGCCGTAACGAAGGCTATTTGTGATCTGCGTTCCATAATTTCTGGCATATGGTTCCGATATCGTCCGAGCACTCGGAGAACCTGCAAAACGACAGACAGACAGTCAGACAGACGACAGACAGACAGACAGACAGACAGACAGACAGACAGACAGACAGACAGACAGACAAGATAGACAAGACAGACCGACATATAGATAGACAGACAGGCAGACAGATAGACAGACAGACAGACAGACACATAGACAGGGACAGATAGATAGACAGACAGACAGAATGAATGAACTTAGATTTAAACACCCGAAATTTCATCAGTTATAAAAACTGGTTTACATGAGAGTCGTGGAAATATAGTACATAAGTTTAAAAATATATACAATACAGATAGACAGACAGACAGACAGTCAGACAGACAGACAGACAGACAGCCAGACAGTCAGACAGTCAGACAGGACAGACAGTCAGACAACCGAGAGAGACAGACAGTCAGACAGTCAGACAGACCAGACAGTCAGACTAGACAGACACCGAGAGGAGACAGACAGACAGTCAGGACAGACAGACCAGACAGACAGACAGACAAATCAGATCCCCCCTCACTGAGAGAAAAGACTGCAAAGACACACTTAGTTTTTTATACATATGTAAAATCTCGTTCCAGTCTCCCGCATGACAAAAGAGATTTACAAAACTAGTTTATCAGGGTTAGGACGTTCAGTGGGGATTTTATAAGCAAAATTTCACAAAACAGATGTGTTTTTTTTCTCTTTAAAGACATCCATATTCAAAGTCTAACTTAGGAGTTCATTACAGAGTGATTACCATGCAGTAGTCACAGCTACTTACAATGCAGACAACTAAGCGTAATTCGTCAGAGCGCAACAAAATCCCTCGCCATGACGCGTAGTAAAAGTGAAGAAAATATATCCCAGAACAGTGTCTTGCTGAGTCATATGATCAAAATCCAACAATCAGGACGAACTACGTGATGAACTGGGTTACTAATAAGTCGCGATGGGGGGAGGGGGTGGGGTATAATCATATGGGTGTGTCAGACATGCGCAGTTCTCACATCTGTATAAGTAGTGTAAACTGTGACTGAGAAAAGTTGAAAAGTCGTAATGCACTTCCAGCTGTGTGGAGAAACCAACTGGAAGACTGTGTCAAAAAATACTTGGTCGTTATGTCTATGGTAGATTTACACATGTCAGCTCCAGGCACAATAGGGGGGAGGGTTGGGGAAAATGGGTGGGGCTTTGGGTGTAGGTATGGTGTAAAAGGTTTTTTAAAGAATTTAGAATTTTTGTAGAGTTTCTTTATTATCGAATAGATTATAGGTAGATAGGTGTCCTCAATTAGTTTACACTGTGTAAGCTAGGTAAAATGATGGGATACGTAATAAGGGGGGGGCTGATTATGTAGTGACTTAAACCTCGCTATGCGCCATGCTCATAGATGTAGATTCAGATTGATACTAATTAACTTTTCTTGTACAAAAGAGAATATTCCCTGCACTGATACTAGCTGCAAATAAAAGCGAAAAGCGGCACTAATCTTTCTTGCCGACACCGACCTGAGATCAATACTTGTGAAGGAATGTAGACTGAGTTATATATCCGTAACGATAATTAAAAGCATCATTTGAAAAACATTTTAATTACCAATTTTTGCAAATGCACGTTTCTGAGGATATTTTGAAGCTTGGGCTTCTGTGTCCCGACACGTGGTTCGAAAAGGCGTTCAAAGGTCGTGGCCGATCACGCCCTAACACCAAACCCAATACAGAAACTGACGTTCGACACGAATGTCACGTGAAAGATTCTAGAAGCAGTTTTAATGGTAGTTTGAAGATTTTCTCGTCTCATTTAATTTACGTAAGTATCTACAATCGTTGCAAAATAGGACACCACTCTCAAAAAATGGTGCTGAAAATGTTCAACGTTTATCTCTGAGGACTAAAAGTAGCATCATCCTTCTCCACCCTCCCCCCAAACAATGTTGATGCTCTTGAAAATGAGATCGCGTTGGCATTTTGGTCAAACATGAGAGGGGGCAATGGGGGGTTAGAAATGCACAAGTTCATGAAACTTTTCAATTGTCCCCATTTTGTCAGTGTGGGGGTCAAAAACATTTTGTTCAAACGATTGTACATAGATATGTTACAATTGTACTCTTTCGACATGTCTAACGCTTGCTGTGCCTTCCAAACACTAAATGGCATTCTACGACTACTACTTCACTAATAACCCAATATTTGGTAACGACATTTCCATATTTGGTAATAATTCTATTTTGGGTAAGGAATCCATATTTGGTATAAGTCCCTTATTGGTAACTGACATCCAATCTTGGTAATGACATTCATATGGGTGATTATTCCTATTTGGTAATTGGCATTCCCCACATTGTAATAATTCCTTATTGCGCACAATGACCTTCCAACATTTGTAATAAATTCCTTATGTATGGTATGGAATATTCCCCAATTTGGACATAATTCTTATTGTAATGGACATTCCCACATTCTGGTCATAATTCCTTATTTGGTAAGGAATTCCACATATGGTAATATTCCTTTATTTGTAATGACATTCCATAGTTGGTATAATCCTTATGCGTAATGACATCCTCCATATTTGCGTAATAATCCTTATTTGTAATGACAAGTTCCATATTTGGTAATGACATTCCATATTTGTTCATCTATTCCTACTATGGTAAGGCCTATTCATATTGGTAATAACCTCACTTGTAATGACATTCATATTTGGTATAATGCCCTATTGGTAATGAATTGCTATATTGGTAATAATTCCTTATTGGTAATGACATGCATATTGGAAATGACACTTCATATTGGTGACGACATCCACATCGATAATACATGCCTTATTGTTTAGGCTACGGAATCCTATTGGTACGATTTCTTAAAAAATCATGCAATTTCGATGGCTAATACGAAACGAATCTGTACAGATGAGGGTAAAGAATAACATGTGTGAGTTCGTTAAGCAATGTGGTTAGTCAGAACCACAAAAACATCATCGTCTAGTCTTTGATGCTCCAACCAAGACTGTGTCTAAACCTGACGCATGGAACTTTTAGATCTCTGCAGGTATCTTCGCCCCCTTTCCCTCTCCCCTCCCTTTCTGCTTCCACATGATCTGTGAGTGAATGAACGAATGAATGAATGAGTGAATGAAGGAATGAATGTAATTGGCGGATGTGATGGATGCGACTCGATGGGAGGATGGCTGGAGGATGGATGAATGGATGGAGAATGAATCCGAATGAATGAAGAATGGATGAAGGATGAAGGGATGGATGAAGAAGGGAGGAATCGAATGAAGGAGGGATGGATGGATGGAGGATGGATGGATGGAGGACGCGAGGATGGATGGATGGATGGGGAGGATGGATGGATCGAGGATGGATGGATGGATGGATGGATGGGATGGATGATGGATGATGAATGAAGTGTTGGATGCCGATGGATGGATGAGGATGGATGAATGAATGGATGGATGGATGATGATAGGAATGAATGATGGATGAATGAATTGGATGGATATGGATGGATGATGGTTATGGCAGCGATGGAGGATGATGGAGCGACTGATGGGATGACGATGATGGATGGAGATGGGACGAATGGATAGATGGATGAATGGAGAGTGGGTGGAGAAGATTACCATGGATAGCTAATGAAGGATGAATGAATGGATGGATGAATTTATGAAGGAGAATGAATGCAATCGATATGAATGATTCCTTCTCACCTTCACATTATGTTCACAAAGTATCTCTAAATCCGTGGCAACGTGTACATCACGCCATCCACGGTTGGCAGCCCTCAGGTGACTCTATTATTCATCCAAGACACGCAACTTAGAAGCGCTAATTCTTAGTGGAGATGCTCCCAATCAATTGGATCTCCAAACCAAACTCGGCGTATCTTCACTGAGGAGGTTTACTTGGTAAGCGTGCGGCCCTTTTTGGCAATTTTTGAAAGTTGGGAGCATAGGACGATGACCGTGGAAGAGTGAGCGATCGGGTCGCGCCTATCTGTCAGGGCTTGTTCATGAGCTCTGGCAGAGTGCATCGTCGTATTTCACGTCGCCTCAAGCCTCATGTTACTGAGGGTGGTATTAAAGACAAAGTATCGCTTTCCATGTATGCATCGCTCTGCGGGGAAGTACGAACCGTAGCACTGCGTGGCTTCTTATATGATTGTCACTTTGAAAAGAGAACACGCCCTTGGTGAGACGTACACCAGGGGGGGGGGGTGAAAGCAGGTCACCATGGAAACTAAGTAAGGAGGAGATGGTACCGGTGGGACGTACCCCCCGTGTCTTTAACCGGACACTCTTTATCTAATATTGTGTGACACTGTCACACAACACACTCAATAAAAACTCCTAGCGTGGACACTTTTTCACTATATACGGTGCATCCTTTCTTGTCGTCCCTTCCGTCCTCCCTTCCTTCCTCTTCCATCCTTCCTTCGCTTCATCCTTCCTCCTTCCTCCTTTCCTTCCTCTTCCTTCCCCCCACTCCCCCCTGGATCATTCCTCCATTCCTTCCGCCATGCTTTCATCCTTCTTTTGCCTCCTCTCCGTCAATCCTTCTCCGCCTGCCGTCATTCCTGCGTATTCCACCAGTCCTTCATTCCGTCCTTCTTCCTCCTTCAGTTCCGAATGCTTAATTCTTTATACGTCCGTCCGTCTGACAACTTCATTCAGTCCGTGATCAATCTTGACACGACGCCCTTCACTTCCACTTCCTTCCATCCTTCCATCTTTTCATACTTCACACACCTTCATCTTCCTAGCTGTTCCCTCCTTCCTTTCATGTTTACCCTCCCGCCTTCTATCCTTCCAGCCATCCTCTTTTCCTTCACACCACTGTAAGCAACAATCCAAAACCTAGTCGTGAACATACTGTATAATCTGTCTACGGGCGGACTGGGTTTGCGTCATTGTTTCGGCGATTCCGTCCCAAGCGTTCAATGTAACGCAACCAAAAACTCCTCAGCCATGTGAACTGTACGTTGAGTTTCCACGGACACCGCGACCAGCCACGAAGGGAGTGCCACGGCCCACGCAAGACCCGGAAACAATGGCCGCCAAGAAAACGATGGAGGAAACTGTAGTAAATAACCGAAATAATCAGACAATACACTCCCTCCCTCTGAGGAGAGTCGCTAAAGCGACACATTGACCACTTGTCACGCTGTCACGCAATCTCCAACGTAACGTCGCGCCTTAGCCGTTGAGGACAACGTCGCGGGACTGAAACTTGCTAGTGTAATTTTGACAGTTTTGTTTAAATGTTCGCATCGCAAACTTGGATTGAAAATACCTTACCTGTGAAGT
>JAUJYZ010001030.1:0-137046 GCA_033675265.1 Actinostola sp. cb2023
TACCAACTTACTTGTACAAAAAGACCCGGCAAAAAGATGTTGTTCCAGGAGAGGCAGTTAATCTTACAGATGACGTAGACGATGCGGAGATGAGTACGAGTCATCTAGCAGTGCAGACGAGGAAGAAAAGAAATCGAGGACGAAATGACGACTTTGGGTGGGGAAGCGAACTTCTGCTTGGGAGATCGAAAAAGTATCGACCTTCGGTAGAACTGTCCGCATCAATTCCCGGATAATGTTTTGAATCTTAGCATAAAGAAGAAAAAAAACTAACAAAAAAAAAGAAAAGAAAAAAGAAAAAAGAAAAGAAAAACTAAGAGAAAAAAAATGT
Organism: Actinostola sp. cb2023; assembly: GCA_033675265.1. Lineage (NCBI taxonomy): Eukaryota > Metazoa > Cnidaria > Anthozoa > Actiniaria > Actinostolidae > Actinostola > Actinostola sp. cb2023. Next base: position 332 of record JAUJYZ010001030.1, read on the forward strand.
AAAGAAACAATATTGAACACCATACAGCAAGAATTAAACACGTACGTACCGGCGTTTGTTTACTTGGCTTTCATTCATTGCATAAAGGTATGTCTTTGACTTTATCCATACTTAATAATTAATCCAGAAACTGAAATTGTCGAATCTTTGGCGGGATCGGGATTTTAATATAAAAACGAGCGGGGATGGCGGGATTGCCAGCAAAAAAGAGCGGTATGACGGGAACCGAGAACCCCTATTGGGGACCCTCTTTTAATGTAACGAAATGAGTATCACTAACTACGATGTTATATTATTGTTCTTCGTTCTCAAACGAAACTAAGTCAGAGTTTTAATGTAACGAAATGAGTATCACTAACTACGATGTTATATATTGTTCTTCGTTCTCAAACGAAACTAAGTCAGAGTTTTAATGTAATGAAATGCGTATCACAACTACGCTGTTATATTATTGTTCTTCGTTCTCAAACGAAACTAAGTCAGAGTTTTTAATGTAACGAAATGCGTATCACAAACTACTACGCTGTTATATTATTATTCTTCGTTCTCAACGAAACTAAGTCAGAGTTTTTAATGTAACGAAATGCGTATCACAAACTACGCTGTTTTATTATTGTTCTTCGTTCTCAAACGAAACTAAGTCAAAGTTTTAATGTAACGAAATGCGGTATCACAAACTACACTGTTATATCATTATTCTTCGTTTTCAAAAGAAGCGCTAGCGAAGTCAGAGTGGCCCGGTCGAAGCCGTGAAAGTCGCATCTACTACGATCGACGGCAAATACAACGTCCAACAACGAACTTTTGAAACTCAGTTTATACTCGCGGAAAATCTACCTTACTGGGCATATATCAATGTACTTCGAACGAGCATGCCTGTGAGCTCAACGATGTATTTCGTGTTTCAAAGTTATAACATACATATGCTTCGATTTATGTGCTTTTCCTTGGGGAGTTAGTTACATCCATTTGGCCGGTGTAGATTGGCGTGGCAGACGGTTTGTTTGGGGAGAGGAGAAGGGGAAGGGTTAAAATGAAGCCGGGTATAAAGGAAACGAGAAACCCATTTCTCCTCAACATCGAAGTTTTCTTTTCATTTCCGATTCCCCGAGTATGCTTGGTGTTTGAAATTTTTAATTAACGTCCACAGTATTTCCAGGATCATAAATAAAATGCCTAAAATACAAAAAAAATTGCAGGTCTGTTCATATATCTATTTTTTCCATAAAGACCAACATCTATCTTTTTTTTCCAAAAATATATAATTTTTTGAAACTGTATCTTGAAGACATTGAAGATATAAAACAACCTACCAATATCAACCTTTACCCTCAAACTTTTACCCATGTTATGCAGTTTACCTTTTCAATCTTCTCTAATTTACCGTAGTTTATCCGGCACTATATTTCAAAGTAGTTATAGCTATATTTATACTTGCACAATTTAAAACTGAATTTCCAGCAGTCGACAATACCAGCTGGTATAAACGGCAAGTGCCAGTAAAATCGAAACTGACATTTTAGGTGACTATTTCAGAAAATAATGCTAACATGCACCTAAGGGACGACTTAGCAGGGGGGAAGGGGGGGGGGGTGGAGATTTTAAATTGAGCGTTGAAAATGATGTGTGGGAATGAAATTTCCTGACCCTCCCCTTGGGCTTGGCCTAAAATATCATGACCTTTCCCCTGCACAGATAAGGGACCTGTCATTGGGAGGTACTCAGGAGTATCAGTGACGGGGAGGTGCGAAGACCTTTTGGGGCCGTTTGAAATTCGCGGCTTGTGACTTTTTTGGGGTTAGCAATTTTCTGGTGGAAAAAAATGGCGTTGATAAAAATGATACCCTACCGTTCTCGATTTTATGTAAAACGATTTCATTAACAAGTTTAAACTACGGAAATGACATGACATGACACAGACTATATTGCCTAAAGTTTTGTGACAGATGCACGATGAATACATGTAAATAGAGGTGGACGCATAAACTATCTCGCATTCTCTTGGTGTTTTTACTTTAAACTTTTTTATGAAAAAATGGACTTTTTGGGGGTTACGTTCTGGGCCGCACCTCCCCGTCATCGATAACCCTGAGTACCCACCCCCCACTTCCCACCCCATGCGTCATTATGTATCGCTTTTCGAAGGATTTTGGAAAGAACATTATTAAATACCAAACTACTTGCGAAAATGATTTAAAATCATTAAGGCAAGCATTCAAGGCAAGACAATATTTACACAATAATAGTAGCAGGCTCACAATAGGCCCGTAGCAAGGAGTAAGGTATTAGGGGGCACAATATGACATGCGGCGATATAATACCTTAGGTAGACAATACTACAAATAAAGATTGGTGAAGTCGCCACAGGTAGCCCAAGCTGTGTATCAGTACATTTAATATTATAAGAGAATGTATGTGGATAATGTCAATAAATTCAATTCAAAATAAAGTTAAAATGAAATCCTCTATAAAGTCGTCTGTATCGACTTTATAGAGGATTTCATTTTAACTTTATTATCTTATTGAATTTATTGACATTATCCACATACATTCTCTTATAACTGAATGTACTGATACACAGCTTGGGCTACCTGTGAAGTCGCAAGGTCCTAGGGTGGTGTGGGGGCATGCCCCCCGAAAATATTTCAGATGTATAGGGTCTCTGAAATAGCATTTCCTGCCTTTTGAGGGCAGTTTCCAGCAAGTTTAATTAAATTGCCAGAAAATTGATCTAGTGGCCGAATCGTGGCAACCTTAGAGTGATACACCCACCCTTTTCCAAGTGATCCTCCTTACTGAAGCCCCAAAAAAATCCTGCGACCCCCCCAGACGGTAAATATATGAAAATTGTCATTTCACGCCATTTATGTGCATATTGGATGGCGCGTCATTTTGGGCCATTTATTCATATTATGCAAGAGCTTAAAAATGGCAACAATTGTAACCCGCTACAACCGGTTCATCGTCAACCCGCTACAACGACTTGAGAAACCCTAAAATCTCTAGTATTATACTAGGCGATGAACCCGCTAGAACGGGTTGGTCAACCCGCTACAGCCCAACCCGCTACAACCGGTTCATCGTCAACCCGCTACAGCGCCTTGAGAAACCCTAAAATCTCTAGTATTATACTAGGCGATGAACCCGCTAGAACGGGTTTGGTCAACCCGCTACAGCCGAACCCGCTACAACCGGTTCATCGTCAACCCGCTACAGCGCCTTGAGAAACCCTAAAATCTCTAGTATTATACTAGGCGATGAACCTGCTAGAACGGGTTGGTCAACCCGCTACAGCCGAACCCGCTACAACCGGTTCATCGTCAACCCGCTACAGCGCCTTGAGAAACCCTAAAATCTCTAGTATTATACTAGGCGTTGAACCCGCTAGAACGGGTTGGTCAACCCGCTACAGCCGAACCCGCTACAACCGGTTCATCGTCAACCCGCTACAGCGCCTTGAGAAACCCTAAAATCTCTAGTATTATACTAGGCGATGAACCTGCTAGAACGGGTTGGTCAACCCGCTACAGCCGAACCCGCTACAACCGGTTCATCGTCAACCCGCTACAGCGCCTTGAGAAACCCTAAAATCTCTAGTATTATACTAGGCGATGAACCCGCTAGAACGGGTTGATCAACCCGCTACAGCCGAACCCGCTACAACCGGTTCATCGTCAACCCGCTACATCGGCTTGAGAAACCCTAAAATCTCTAGTATTATACTAGGCGATGAACCCGCTAGAACGGGTTGGTCAACCCGCTACAGCCGAACCCGTTACAACCGGTTCATCGTCAACCCGCTACATCGGCTTGAGAAACCCTAAAATCTCTAGTATTATACTAGGCGATGAACCCGCTAGAACGGGTTGATCAACCCGCTACAGCCGAACCCGCTACAACCGGTTCATCGTCAACCCGCTACATCGGCTTGAGAAACCCTAAAATCTCTAGTATTATACTAGGCGATGAACCCGCTAGAACGGGTTGGTCAACCCACTACAACCGAACCCGCTACAACCGGTTCATCGTCAACCCGCTACAACGACTTGAGAAACCCTAAAATATCTAGTATTATACTAGGCGATGAACCCGCTAGAACGGGTTGGTCAACCCACTACAGCCGAACCCGCTACAACCGGTTCATCGTCAACCCGCTACATCGGCTTGAGAAACCCTAAAATATCTAGTATTATACTAGGCGATGAACCCGCTAGAACGGGTTGGTCAACCCGCTACAGCCGAACCCGCTACAACCGGTTCATCGTCAACCCGCTACAGCGCCTTGAGAAACCCTAAAATCTCTAGTATTATACTAGGCGATGAACCTGCTAGAACGGGTTGGTCAACCCGCTACAGCCGAACCCGCTACAACCGGTTCATCGTCAACCCGCTACAGCGCCTTGAGAAACCCTAAAATCTCTAGTATTATACTAGGCGATGAACCCGCTAGAACGGGTTGATCAACCCGCTACAGCCGAACCCGCTACAACCGGTTCATCGTCAACCCGCTACATCGGCTTGAGAAACCCTAAAATCTCTAGTATTATACTAGGCGATGAACCCGCTAGAACGGGTTGGTCAACCCGCTACAGCCGAACCCGCTACAACCGGTTCATCGTCAACCCGCTACATCGGCTTGAGAAACCCTAAAATCTCTAGTATTATACTAGGCGATAAACCCGCTAGAACGGGTTGATCAACCCGCTACAGCCGAACCCGCTACAACGGTTCATCGTCAACCCGCTACATCGGCTTGAGAAACCCTAAAATCTCTAGTATTATACTAGGCGATGAACCCGCTAGAACGGGTTGGTCAACCCGCTACAGCCGAACCCGCTACAACCGGTTCATCGTCAACCCGCTACATCGGCTTGAGAAACCCTAAAATCTCTAGTATTATACTAGGCGATGAACCCGCTAGAACGGGTTGGTCAACCCACTACAACCGAACCCGCTACAACCGGTTCATCGTCAACCCGCTACAACGACTTGAGAAACCCTAAAATATCTAGTATTATACTAGGCGATGAACCCGCTAGAACGGGTTGGTCAACCCGCTACAGCCGAACCCGCTACAACCGGTTCATCGTCAACCCGCTACATCGGCTTGAGAAACCCTAAAATATCTAGTATTATACTAGGCGATGAACCCGCTAGAACGGGTTGGTCAACCCGCTACAGCCGAACCCGCTACAACCGGTTCATCGTCAACCCGCTACAGCGCCTTGAGAAACCCTAAAATCTCTAGTATTATACTAGGCGATGAACCGGTTGTAGCGGGTTCGGCTGTAGCGGGTTGACCAACCCGTCCTAGCGGGTTCATCGCCTAGTATAATACTAGAGATTTTAGGGTTTCTCAAGTCGATGTAGCGGGTTGACGATGAACCGGTTGTAGCGGGTTCGGTTGTAGCGGGTTGACCAACCCGTTGTAGCGGGTTCATCTCCTAGTATAATACTAGATATTTTAGGGTTTCTCAAGTCGTTGTAGCGGGTTGACGATGAAGCGGTTGTAGCGGGTTCGGTTGTAGCAGGTTGACCAACCCGTTGTAGCGGGTTCATCGCCTAGTATAATACTAGAGATTTTAGGGTTTCTCAAGCCGATGTAGCGGGTTGACGATGAACCGGTTGTAACGGGTTCGGCTGTAGCGGGTTGACCAACCCGTTCTAGCGGGTTCATCGCCTAGTATAATACTAGAGATTTTAGGGTTTCTCAAGCCGATGTAGCGGGTTGACGATGAACCGGTTGTAGCGGGTTACAATTTTTGCCATTTTTATAGTGGCATGGTCTAAAATCCATTGAAAATTATAATTTTGGGCCATTTTTGCGCATTTTTCAAAGTCTATAACCCACCAAAAATGACCGTGTTGAACAATTTTTGAGCATTTTACAAACGCTAGCTATATATAGCTCATGCTCCCACATGAGCGTAAATTTGTGTTACCCTCCCAGTTTCACTGCCTGTTTTTTCATGACCCTCCCTTCAGGGGCTCAAAAAGTCATGTACCTCCCCCATTTTCCACCCTCCCCCCTGCTAATTTCTGACAAGTCCCTAAGAACAGATTTTTAAATCGCAGCGTGATCGTTGCGTCTCTCGGTAAATGTCGGTAGAGCATGCATGCATGCGTATATATTCCCGATAATAATAATAATAATAATAATAACTTTATTAACGTCTCAGAAATCTTATAGCTGGGCACAAGTGCCCTACTAATCGGGGAGACTTAAAATCTAAAATACTGTAAATATAAAACTGATATATTAGATCGATGTTCTATTTATGATGCATTTCGAAATCTTTATATATGTATATACGACGAGATGCACACTGAAATTAGATACAAGAGACTCAAAAGATTATTGCAAACATCATAATTGTGATTGTAAACAAAGCTTGCGCCGAATATAAATTGTCAAATATTTTAGCCGGATGACGCGACAATCGTCGTTTGAGTTGTGTCATTCTCCAACACGTGCACATGCAACACTGTCTAATCGAGTATCTACCAGGAAGAAATAAATATACCTACTAATCGAACCTGAAACCTTTGACATGGCGTCAGAAGTGGAATGAAGTTTCCTTCAAGGACTACATCAAGTTTGTGTTTGAAAAGATCGAAAGATTCATCTCAATTTTCATGATCAAGTCTTCCGGAACGTCTGTCTGGATATTCAACCACCACACTCCAAATTATCAACTTTATATTGACCAAAGAATTATATTCAAATCAACTCCAAATCGACCACAATCAAAGTTCGACCGATACTAAAGTAAGTCAAAATTCAATATAAAGAGTTCAACGTACGTCAAATTAATTTCAAGTTTAAATGATCAAGCTTCGATAGTTATAGTATATTTTCATTTATTCAAGTCGCCAGTTGTTTGGCGGACTCTAAACTATCGACTATGGACTGGACAAGCCTAGCTGAGACGATGTTTATAATCGGTTCACACTCTTTACTAGTTGACAATCTTCGAGAAACGGGAGAAAAGAAGAAAGTCAGATTATTTATACTGTTATTGGTCGGCGACAAAGAAGTCTTGAAATCTACAACTACAGCGACGTGGCCTATTAATGAACGACGGAGAAAAATTAAAACTGCTTTATACTAGACCGATTCAGAGTAATCCCTTAGCACGAATGTCTTATAAACAAGGTGACTTGTTACTCGATCACTCGAAGAGTTCGTCACTAAAACAATTTATTTGAATTCCAAATAAACTTTAAAGCGATCACTACATTGAACTCCACAGTCGCTTTATATCAGTGACAATTATTAATCATGCCTCGAGGGCTCGATCATGATCGGAGCGTCGTAGTTTTCAAAAAGCACAAGCTTTACATCGGCAGCCAATTCATAGGCCATTGGTATTTTGTTTACAACAGATTTTTAGTACCCAGATCATTTTGTTTCCGGTTTGTGTTCCATAGTCATTATTATTCACGAAGTGACTCAGTTGACACGAGATGATTTCCGGTTTGACGAGTCGAGTCGACTCGAGTCAACTCGACTCGCTTCGTGGCCCCCAGCTCCCATGTCAACACACCACAGACACTGTAAGTGCTTGCTTTCAATTTACATTCTAATGAATATTAAGCAGACGAGTCGACCCGACTAAGGGCTTCACGAGTCGAGTCGACTCGAGTCAACTCGACTCGCTTCGTGAGCCCTAGCTCCCATGTCAACACACCACAGACACTGTAAGTGCTTGCTTTCAATTTACATTCTAATGAATATTAAGCAGACGAGTCAACCCGACTAAGGGCTTCACGAGTCGACTCGAGTTGAGTCGGATCGACTCGCTTCGTGAGCCCTAGCTCCCATGTCAACACACCACAGACACTGTAAGTGCTTGTTTTCAATTTACATTCTAATGAATATTAAGCAGACGAGTCGACCCGACTAAGGGCTTCACGAGTCGACTCGAGTTGAGTCGGATCGACGCGCTTCGTGTGCCCTACCTCCCATGTTAACACACCACAGACACTGTAAGTGCTTGCTTTTAATTTACATTCTAATGAATATTAAGCAGACGAGTCAACCCGACTAAGGGCTTCACGAGTCGACTCGAGTTGAGTCGGATCGACTCGCTTCGTGAGCCCTAGCTCCCATGTCAACACACCACAGACACTGTAAGTGCTTGTTTCAATTTACATTCTAATGAATATTAAGCAGACGAGTCGACCCGACTAAGGGCTTCACGAGTCGACTCGAGTTGAGTCGGATCGACGCGCTTCGTGAGCCCTACCTCCCATGTTAACACACCACAGACACTGTAAGTGCTTGCTTTTAATTTACATCCTTATGAATATTAAGCAGACGAGTCAACCCGACTAAGGGCTTCACGAGTCGACTCGAGTTGAGTCGGATCGACGCGCTTCGTGAGCCCTACCTCCCATGTTAACACACCACAGACACTGTAAGTGCTTGCTTTTAATTTACATCCTTATGAATATTAAGCAGACGAGTCAACCCGACTAAGGGCTTCACGAGTCGACTCATCCTGGGTTGGTGATATACACATTTGATGCATATATATATATATGCATATCATTTGCATACTCATTAATATTAAGCAGATGAGTCAACTCGTCTCAAGCAATAGTCGAGTTGACTCGCATCGTGTGTATTGGACAACCCTCACAAGGGCATGAATAGATTCTTCAGTATTTGATTGCTTCACTAGCTTAATATTGGTTCTTATTATTTCATCTTAATTGAAGTTGTAAGAACCAGCTAATAGTGTCATACCAGGAGAGAATATTAAACCGGAATCTCTTTTTTTTCTTTTTGTTCCAGGTGGTCGAACATATCCGTAGCTATGATCGGGAAGCGTCGCATTACGCAAGGGAAAAGAACCCGCAAGGAAGACAGTTCCTTGCTCCGAATCTGAGCATCAAAGAAATATGGCGTCAGTTTCTAACCAAAAAGGGATTAGGAGATGATGATGCACCGTTATCTTACAATTCATTCAGGAAGATCTTTCGTACTTTCAACCTATCTTTTCGAAAACCTTACGTCGATACGTGCGGATATTGTGATAGTTTATCCGTCATAATTAAATATACCAAGGACGAGGAAGAGAAAGAAACCACAGAAAGGCTAAAAGCTGAGCATGTCAGGAAAGCCGATCAGCACTACGACTGCATTAACTTTGATCTGACTATTCTTCCAAAGTCAAAACTGAATAGCCAAAATGAATTTGCTTGTACATTCCCTCCTTTATGGAATTCAGAAAACAGCAGTATTCAGTCACTAGCTAGTTATACAATCACTACACGTAGCTGTCTTCAAAAGAATGCATGCAGATCAGTTATAAGCTGAAGGCTGCATCAAACAGTATTAAATTAAAAATCAAGTTTGATCGAAATACTGAAAAATCTTACTATATTCGTAACTTGATCACATGAGCAGTTACTGTAATCATTGTTATTTATGTCTTTCTGTGCTCAATTGCCTATTAAAGATAGAGGGCTAGTCAACAATAATCTACGTTAGAATTGATGCGTGGATGAAAGATAGTTTATGTGTCTAGGGTAGGCGGTGGTGGTTAGGGTTAGTGGGGGAGGTTATTCCAAGGAAATGGGCTTGTAACACCCGCCACGTGACTTTTTAAATTTTCACCGAAGACAAACGAAAATAACATAACTTGAAAGAGCATACTAAAATTAGTAAAAGTTGAAAATTTGAAAAGAATCAAGCAAATAAGAAAAAAGTTAACGGCTTTCAAAGTTTCCCGCTTTGACAAGGATTTGTATGAGTTTTCGCTTGGAAGGCAAGCTGTTGCCTTCCAACATACATTTCCATACAAAAAAGGCAAAGTTTGAATGCCTGTAACTATTGCCCTATTTACGACCAACCAAGCAACGGGGCGGAACCTTGTGACAACGAAGACCCCTGTGATTTGACGTCTGCTATGCAAGACTCGTTGAAAACCTTCAAGTTTAAACCACGGATTGCTGAAAAAAGAGGAACTCAATGAAGTCAATCAAAAGATTTTAAATGTTTCCGCCACTTATCAAAGAGAAGGTAGCGGATGGTTGTTATCTGAAATACTCCATCTGGATCTGAACATCGCCCAGTACACCCCAATCAAAGGTTCCAGCTACCTCCCCTTACCCAAACAATTGAAAGATAAGAAAGCCATTGTCAACATCAAGAACAACGACGACAAGTGTTTCATGTGGAGTATTTTGGCATCTCTTCATCCAGCCAAGCATGGAACTAACCCCGAACGCATTCGTCACTATCAGGCCTATATCAATGAACTGAACTTTAATGACATTGAGTTTCCGGTATCAATTAGTAAAATATCAAAGTTTGAAAAGCAAAACAAGATCGCCGTGAACTTATTTGGATTTGAAGAAGGAGCTGTATACATCAGCAAGGAACGATACAGTGTCCATTTCGATTTGCTGTTGTATTCCCTGGGACAACAACGTCATTACTGTCTGATCAGAGATCTCGATCGACTGTTTTCCAGTCAAACAAAACACAAAGCAAAGTTGTTTCACTGTCCCCACGCCTCCATGGGTGTGTGCGCCAAGACCTCCTAGATGATCACCAACCCATATGCAGTCAACACGGCGCACAAAGGGTAGAACTCCCCAATGAGGACAACATGTTTCTACAATTCAAAGATTTTCCAAAAACAGATGCGAGTCCCCTTTGCATATGCTATATATGCCGATTTTGAAAGCTTGACTACCAAGATTGAGTCAGCTTCCCCAGACCCTACCAAGTCATCAACAGAAAAATATCAACACCATCAAGCCTGTGGGTTCGCCTATGTGATTGTTTCAGAGCGACCCGATTATTGTAAAGCACCAGTGCTCTACCGTGGGGAAGATGCGGTGGACAAGTTCCTAGAATCGTTACAGAAAGAAGAACAAAGAATTGAAACTCTACTAGAAGACATTGTCCCGATGCAGTTGACTCCTTTAGAAGAAGATCGGTTTCAGCGTGCTACTCTTTGTCACATATGCAAAAACGAACTGGGAGCAGACAGAGTGCGCGATCACTGTCACGTGACGAGAAAATTTAGAGGTGCGGCACACAACGCGTGTAACCTGAACTTTCAATTTACGGGGCATATTCCTATCATTCTCCACAACCTGCGAGGCTACGACTCTCATCTCATCATGCAAGGACTCGGAAAGATCAAAAACAAACCCATCAACTGCATCCCCAACAACATTGAGAAGTACATCTCCTTCTCTATTGGCAACCTAGACTTTATTGACTCTTTACAATTTATGAATGCGTCGTTGGAGAAACTGGTTTGCAACTTAGCAAAAGAAGGGGATAAAAAGTACAGCATACTGAAAAATACACCGAGACCAGCAAAGTACCACTGTTGCTAAGGAAAGGCGTCTACCCATATGATTATATGGACAACATAGAAAAGTTTAAAGAACCGCAACTCCCTCCCAAGGAAGCTTTCTACAGTAAACTAACCGAAGAGCATATTAGTGATGATGATTACCATCACGCACAAACTGTATTCACTACCTTTCAGTTGCAAAACCTGGGCGAGTACCATGACCTCTACCTACTCTCAGATGTACTCTTATTGGCTGATGTCTTCGAAAACTTTCGCAGTATTTGCCTCAACTACTACGAGCTTGACCCAGCCCACTTTTATACCAGCCCAGGGTTGGCTTCGTCCGCCTGTCTCAAAATGACCCAAGTGGAACTAGAACTGTTGACTGACCCTGACATGTACTTGTTTGTGGAGGAAGGATTACGTGGTGGGATAAGTATGATCAGCAACCGTTACAGCAAAGCCAACAACCCTTACGTCCCGACTATGACCCCACGCAGGACAAAAACTACATCATGTACTTGGATGCCAATATCTAGTACGGATGGGCGATGAGTCAACCACTCCCCACCCACGACTTCGTTAGGTTATCAGAGTATGAAGTAGCGGATTTTGATGTGATGGAAGTAGCTGATGCCAGTGAAGATGGATTTATTCTCGAAGTTAATCTAGAATACCCACAGGAGCTCCACGATCAACACTCAGACTACCCTCTAGCACCAGAGACAATGAAAGTCACTTCCGACATGCTGTCCCCCTACTGCCAACAACTGAATGAGGAACTGGACCTAGTCGGTGCACCAGTGACCAAATTAGTCCCCAATCTTTGCAACAAGACCCACTACATACTCCATTATCGGAATTTAAAGCTATACATGGAAATGGGGATGAAGTTGACCAAAGTCCATCTAATACTGGGATTTGCTCAAAGCACGTGGTTAAAGAGCTACGTCGACTTCAACACGGAGAAGCGAAAGCACGCTACCAATGATTTTGAAAAGGATTTCTTCAAACTAATGAATAATTCTGTCTTCGGAAAAACTATGGAAAACCTTCGGAAACGAGTGAACGTTAAGCTTATTACAAACCCAACCAAACTGATCAAACTGACAGCGTCTCCTGCCTTTGACTCCTTCCGCATCTTCTCTGAAGATTTGGCTGCAGTGAATATGAAGAAAACTAAGCTGTACCTCAACCGACCTATTTATGTGGGGTTCTCTATCTTAGATCTGTCTAAGGTGTTAATGTACAATTTCCATTTCAAATATATGGTAAGAAAATATGGAACGCAGTCCAAATTACTGTTTACCGATACTGACAGTCTATGTTATGATGTCAAGACCGATGACCTATATCGTGATTATCACCAAGATCTGGATTACTTTGATACCTCAGAGTACCCAACAGACCACGTGCACTTCCACTATTGTGCTAGAAACAAGAAAGTTCTTGGTAAGATGAAGGATGAGACGCATGGGATACCCATACAAGAATTCATTGGTCTGCGCCCCAAGATGTATTCCATCTTATTCACTGAAAACAACAAGCAGGTGGAAAAGAAGACCGCCAAAGGGATCTCCAAGAATGTGACAAAGCGAATGATACGGCATCAAGATTATAAATCATGTTTGTTTGAAAAGCGACCTCAGATGGCGCGAATGAATCAAATACGTAGCGAGAATCATCAACTGTATACTGTGACTTTAAATAAAACCAGCCTTTCACCTTATGACGATAAACGTTATATTCTAAACAATGGCATAACTACATTAGCACATAGTCACCACAAGATCAATAGCCTGTAAAATACATGTATATAACTAATTACAATTTTTACAAGTCAGTATTCTCTATTTATACCATTTTAGTATTGTAGTATTTTTAATTAAAAAAAGTGATTCAACAACATGTTTATTTGTTTTGTACTTGTTTGGGAATAAAAGTAAGTTTACAGACACCACACACACTCCAAACTATGAAAAAAAGGTTATATTTTTGACTTAGCCAATCAAACCATACATAGATGAATTAGATTACACCACACTTATTTCCGCTTCTAACCGAAACTAAAACAAGCCAACAATATATATATAGAGAGGATATTACATGGGCGCGCGGAGATACGAATTTTATCTTCGAGTGTTGATAATATCTCTCACGAGTGAGCGCAGCGAACGAGTGAGAGATATTCAACACGAGAAGATAAATTTCGTATCTCCAAACGCCCATGTAATGTTCTGTTTATTATATATATATGGATGAAATATCAGGATCAACACAAAACTTCAACTAACAGCTTTATTGAACAAACATTCCGCTATATGATTCTAAAGGATATAACATGTAAGCCGGCTATAAAACTGGCTGTTCGAACAACGACTAAAGTTCTTGAAAGTGATAAAGTTATAGATAATTGTAGATGAAGTTACTCAAAACTAATTGAATCTAGGTGATAACGTTACTCAGCAATTGAATGTTTTTGCTCAAATAACAAGAAAAAGAACACAGTTAATTTTGAACATAAAACATGGATTAACGATTCCTGACTAATTTTCTTGACTGCTATCGCTCTCGATATGTGAAATATTCTAATTCTCCAACTGTTTTTCCCGAAGACAACTGAAATTGTTAACTGACTGCAGGTTTCTGTGTCCTGTGACTTGAATGATTTGGTTTGCAGGCACGCCATTGTCCTGAAGCTTTTGAACTAAGGTTTTACGTCCGCTGTGGTTTGTTTTGGTCGTAATTTGTGCCGTTTGTGTCATTTCCTTCATTATGTGTTTACTCCCATCGGCTGAGTTTTAAACCATTTTGAGTTAATTGTCATTAATTCAGTTTTTGTTTTAAAGTGATTTATAGCCAAGTAGTACAGCACGAGTCCGGTTCTAACATAGTTGGTGGTCGTTTCTCTGTGTACACTTTGTAAACATGCACAGGGTCACGCTCAACAGAAACGGCAGCTCTTAGTGTTAGCATACATTCGCGGCTTAACTTGGCGTTGGTTACTAGGATTTTCTCCCGTTCTAGTTTTCGTTTGACGTTCATAGTACTCGAGATACTCCTTTCCTTCACTGTCTGTCTTTAAAACGATCTCTCCCCAACGTAATTCTCTCTGCTCCGGTCCGTGCATCCACGCAAACCAAAATGAATCATGTTGTTTAGCTAAACTGTGTTTTGCAAGGCTTGTGGCGAGTTTATTCCGAGCAACTTTTTGTCGAATAAAATATCAATTTCCACATCTGAAAGAGCTGTGGTAGCTCTCGGTTTGTTTCCATGCCCATGCCGCTTCAATTCCTTTTGTTTAGCCTTCAAAGCATCTCTGTTTGTTTTTTTGGAATTCGCAGTCTTTGAAAATCGATTTGCCGTAGTTTTCACGACTTAAATGGCGTTCAACACTAGAAAGAATTCCTCGAAGAGAAGTCGGTTCGTACTCTTCCCCGTCTTTGTTCTTGCAGCCACTATGAATTGGCTTAAGTAAACGTTAAGTTCATGAGATGGAATCTTCTCTATTTCTCTGTCTTCTCTTCGCTCTTCCTCAAGACATTTCTTGACGAGTTTTAGGTCGTAGTGAGTTGTTTTCTTTGTATTTTTGTTTTCCTCTCATTCAATTAATTTGTCGACATCGCTATCCGTAACATTGAGAAATCTTCCTGCGTCTTGCTTAATTTCTTCTCCTTCAATTTGTGGTAGGAGATTAATATCGAAATAAGGTATTTCGTCAAAAAGATCATCACAGTTGTCCTTCAAGGTTGTTTTGGCTGCCATTTTGATCAGAAGAAACAAATTATCGCGCAAAGGCGCCGAAGAAACCATTGAAGTGTGATTGGCTGATAAGAGGGTGGTCATGGCAACCAGGGGCGGATCCAAGTTTTTGTCAAACAGGGGGTTGTGTTGCGGCCGTTGTGTTGTGTGAGCGGCAAAGCCGCGAACTACTAGGGGGGTGTGGGGCCGGTATGCCCCCCAGAAAATTTTGAAATCTACAAGCTCTAAAATGCAATTTTTAGAGATCTGTAGTTGTTTTATTAACACAACAAAACTCAATTTTCAGTAAAATTTTGAGTTTATTGGACATCCAACAAAGATGCTTGGAAGAGTCTTCTTGGGTGAGCTTACAAGTATGAAGGCTTCACATACGTTTTTGACGCTAAAAACGGCAGGTTCTTTCAGCTGTTATCAGTCAAACCGGCCTCGAAGTAGAACGGTCGTGTAAACAGTGTGAATTAATTATATTATTCTTTAATAATAAATAATAATAATAATTTATTTATTCACGTAGAACACAAAAGAGCTTACAATAAAACTCGTGAGAACGTGCACGTGCTAAAAAATCTAAAATATAATATTATAAAAAGTATATACTCCTAATCTATAATTAATTCAATCACCACCCCTACCAACCCAATATAAATATACAATAAAAAAACCCAAACTACTATAACTATATAATTTTTATAAAATGTTACGAGGGAGAGAGCTGAAAGTGCAAGAGAGACCTACGGACAGACATATCTATACAAGCGGTACTGATTAAAAAAATATCCATAGGGGGGGTTGCAACCCCCAGAACCCTCCCCCTGGATCCGCCCCTGGCAACGGTGATATCTTCACGATGCCTACGACATTTTAGACACAGGAGAAATCCTGATATTTCATCGATATCTATATAATAAATATATATACAAAAGGTTTAAAGAAAAAAAATCGTTAAGAACAGCACAACTGAAAAACATCGAAGTTAACAGAAAAACGAAATGAACAAATAGAATGCAACAGAGTAAAAGTTTGATAAAACAAAATGGCTAAAACGAATACAATTCAAACTCGAAAGTTTGAATGAAAATTTTAAAAAAGAAGAAGAAATGGATAAAAAAAAAGATACAACTAAAAAAAAAAGAAAACAAAATGAAAATATATTTTAAACAATTATAATAATTACATTATTATTAAAAAAATAATAATAATTAAGAAAACCCAGCAACATGCAACAAAAAAATAAAATAAAAATAAAACAAGGTTAAAAAAACCCAGCAGCAACAAAAATGTTTTTAAAAATCACCCAATGAAACGTATATATAGATAAAGATCTCAAGGGAGGGCCATCAGGGCCACTTTTTCCTGTTTATTTATTTTGAGAACAAAAGAAAGAGGGCCACTAGGGACACTTTTTACGTTTATTCGATTTCAGAACACCGCACACACACACACACACACACACAAAAAAAAAAAGAAATGGGCGACAGGACCGACACGGCCGACACGGCCGACACGGCCGACACGGCCGACACGGCCGACACGGCCGACACGGCCGACACGGCCGACACGGCCGACACGGCCGACACGGCCGACACGGCCGACACGGCCGACACGGCCGACACGGCCGACACGGCCGAAACTTTTTTTTGTGTGTGTGTGTCTGTGTGTGTGTGTTCTGAAATCGAATAAACGTTAAAAGTGGCCCTAGTGGCCCTCTTTCTTTTGTTCTCAAAAGAAATAAACAGGAAAAAGTGGCCCTGATGGCCCTCCCTTGAGATCTTTATCTATATATACGTTTCATTGGGTGAATTTTCATGAAAATGTGAAAGGGATTTTTTTGTTGTTTTAGGTTGTAAATTTTGTTTTAAAACATTTTTGTTGCTGCTGGTTTTTTTTAACCTTATTTAATTTTAATTTTATTTTTTTGTTGCATGTTGCTGGGTTTTCTTAATTATTATTATTATTTTTATTATTATATATTTTTTTTGTATGTGTGTGAATTTTTTTATGAGTTTTTTAAAATATATTGAAGGAATGGTCAACGATCAGCGTGCGTCCATCGAGTTATGGATGCACGCGGGAGGCTGCTAAGCACGAGAGAAGCGTAAGAGTCGCACGAGGCGTAGCCGAGTGCGACTCTAGCTTCTTGAGTGCTTAGCAGCCGACCAAGTGCATCCATAACTCGATGGACGCACAGCTGAAGCGTTGACCATTCCTTTTATAACATAGTTACTGCAAATTCAAATAAAACAATTTTATTTTCCAATTGATTTCCGAGCGCGCGCTATGGCGATGACGTGAGCGTGCGTCCATACTGAGTTATGGATGCACGCTCGCGCACGCTAATTAGCCAATCAGAGCGCGCGTTATATCAATGCTATGTTATAATTTCATTTTGTTTTCTTTTTTTTTTTAGTTGTATCTTTTTTTTTTTATCCATTTCTTCTTCTTTTTAAAAATTTTCATTCAAACTTTCGAGTTTGAGTTGTATTCGTTTTAGCCATTTTGTTTTATCAAACTTTTACTCTGTTGCATTCTATTTGTTCATTTCGTTTTTCTGTTAACTTCGATGTTTTTCAGTTGTGCTGTTCTTAACGATTTTTTTTCTTTAAACCTTTTGTATATATATATATACAGTCATTGTCATTAAGGTTGTCCACCTCGGAAAAGCACATTTACACATTTGCACATTTACACTTTTACACATTCACACATTCACAAAATCACGTGCCTAGCTCATTATATATTCGTTTTGCGCACGTGGAGCCAAGAGTCAATACGCGGATTAGATATGGCAGCCGGACAAGCCGTGCAAATTCTTCCTTCTTTAGAAGTGCGCGTCTTAGATTCTTCTAAAAAATCAAGTTTTCGAATAAGAATTTTGCGAAATTTTCCAGTAGTAGACACAATCTCAGCTTTGCGTACTGAATTGGGCAAAGCTTTGCCCGAGCTGGAGGAGGTAATGACAGACTGCCCATTGGGATATGTCCTAGGGAAGAACAAAAATATATCCATATTTACTAACAAAGATGTGGAAAGTGCATACAGTTGGTTTGTCTGCGACTACCAGATGTGGATCGACCCCTCTGCCGCAAAACAAAGAAGTGCACATACGGCAGAAGCCGGAAATAAACGTATGTATAAATCATGTTGAAACTCGGACACTCATTTATTTACTCGTTGCCACTTAGTTTGGTGCAGCGCGCATTATAAATTACGGTTCACATTGTATTTCTTTAAGGAAAATTTCAGGATTCAGAGGATACGTGTAGTAAAAGCGAGAAGATTACACAAATAATGCAGGAACTCAAAGATTTGCATGGGGCAGATAAGTTACAGCCATACAAATATCGCTTGTGGGCTGAAATGATAGTAAGACAATTGTTTATGGATAACAAAGTCAAGCGTATAGTCTAAGCGAGTATTTTCAACTAATTACAAATAGACGTGTATTGCTTGATTTCATTAGACGTTATTTCCGGTCTCGTGAGGAATTTTCATCAGCTGAATTGCACCTTTTCAATAGAATACTCTCTGCTTGATAGCACATGGAGGGCAGTGTTTGCCCGTCATTTGAAGCAAATAATGAGATTCAAGGAGTTTTAACAGCTGATTGAAAGCCAGCAATTAGAGTTAAATTATATTATTTATCGACGAGGTTTACAAATTGTCTGAATATGAATTTATAATTAGCAACCTGTACATGGCGCACGTGCAAATTTCTACTCACTTGGCACACGCCAATTTCATTCTTTAATTTGTATTTTGAAACACAAATCATAAAGTACTTTTTGATAACTGTTTGATTTTTATTCTACTATTTAAGCTTGTTGGAACTGCATCTAAGGAAAATATTCCGGAAGTTCCGATGTTTAGTGTAAACCCGGCAAAACGTCCTGCGAGACGTACGGATGCCATGGCCGATGCCATTACCACAGTTGGCCAGTCAATTGCTAGTGTGCTGCAGCCCAACCATTCCTTTTGAGGTTACTAAATAATTCAATAAAAATGATATTTGCGTCTTTTTTTGATGGGTTTCCTGTGGTAGAGCGCACGCGCGCAATACGTAAGGTTGGGTTCCCTGTGCATAAACATGTAGTCCTTTTTCAAAAATGGCGTGCGCGCACGGAAACGAGGCTGTTAATATTTGTCAACAATAGTGAAACCAAAATGGCCGCCGGCAGGGAAACCTCCTTTATAAACTGACGTCAAATAAGCTTGGTTTTCGCGTGTTTTCGCTTTTTTTACCGAGCTAAAACTTAAGAATCAAAAAGAATAAGGTAGTCTTGTGGTTTCTCTTTAAACAATTTTATTTGGCATTAGAAAAATGGAGGCGTAAACTAGGTTTTTGAGTCGACAATTTTACACTTCGTGACGATAGATCGGACGCGAAACCATTGACGCAGTTTATAATTGGTTCAGGTTTCCTTCAGCATGGTGCAAAGCTGCTGTGTTCCTGAATGTCAATACTACGAAGGGAAAGTTGGGTCAGATGGAAAGCGTGTGTCCTTGTTCAATTTCCCACAACCGAAAGACAAAGAAGGGGAGAAACTCAAAAAGCAATGGCTAAAGCGAATAAGACGACAAGAAACATGTAATTGGAAAGTTTTGACCCATACAAAAGTGTGCTCTGAACATTTTAAAGAGTCAGATTTTTATCATAGAGGGATCGGCAAAAAGTGGTGTAATAGGAGGTTGAAGAACAATTCTCTTCCAAGCCGTTTCAAGTGGTTTAATGAAAGGCAAACAAGACCAAATCCCCTAGAAAAGTGTCGAGAATTTAGATCAGTAGTGCAAACATCAAAGAAAGATGAAGCCCAACAACCACAATGTTTAGAAAAACTTAATGAAATACAAATGCTAAGAAATCAAATTCAGGAGTTACAAAGTGAAAATTCAAGGCTAAACGAAGAGGTATGCTACTTAAAAGCAAAAATCGAAGAATCAGAAGTTCAGTTACATGAACAATTTAAGTTCAGTTATGAACGGTTTAAAAACAACTCTCAAGACATCAGATTTTACACTTCATTTGCAAGTCCAGATGCACTTGAACATTGTTACAATTTTCTAAATCCTGGTGTGTATGGAGAGAACATAATTTACTGGCAATCCTCACTTAACCTAGCCCATGAACAAATGTCAGGAATAGATAGAGAGGAAGAGCCTGCAGAAGTAAACAGTAAACAGGGAAGACCAAGAACACTTGATCCTAAGACTGAGTTTTTTTTATATTTTTGTGTAGAGTGAGGCAGGGATTCAGGGAAAGACACTTGGCGCACCTTTTTAATATCTCTATTTCAACTGTTTGCAGAATAATAATTACATGGAGTAACTACATTTACTTAAGATTAGGTTCACTCAATATCTGGCCAGCTAGGGCTACTATTGATACTCACATGCCAGACTCTTTCAAGAAGAAGTACCCATCATGTAGAGTAATAATTGACTGTACAGAATTGAAAGTTGAAACACCATCATCATCATTGGTACTGGTATCTGAATTTTTCTCCAACTATAAAAACCACATACGTAAGGTTGGGTTCCCTGTGCATAAACATGTATAATGTTGGGATCCCTGTGTACGTCCTGCGGGACGCGCCCGCAGCAATGTGTATATTGAAACAAGGTGTGAAACTGATGGCGTATCATGGCCTGATGTGCGCCGCACGCAGCTTGGTGCAAATTTTCCGTGAAACATTCGGATTTTACTTTCCGAAGCCGCCGTACGCTACAGGCCCGTGGGGGGTACCCAGGGTAAAGTAGCTGAAGTTTTTCAAAATGGTGGGAAATCTGAAGAGAAGTTCGTGAAACAAAGACTAAATTTTTCGGTGTAAGCGTTTGGATTCTATTCCTTATTCATGGTATGTTTAGAAGTTCACAATTCTTGTCAACTTTAAGTAACTTTAGAAGGAATTGGACGATTTTAAAGTAGTCCTTTTATATTTTGAATGGTGGAGAATTGCATGTTGTGCTCGACACACGATAGTTTTGTTGAAAGGTAAAGCTCAACTAAAAGTATTTTTGTCAAGGTAATAACGTAGCATTTTCTCTAAATGTTCTCTAATAAAAGGGGACTTGCCTATACTTGGGCAGAAGGGCTGCTTAATAATCCTCAGCAAATTATTTTTGATGAGTTATAACTGAGCTATTTGACTTGTGTAGTTGTCAATGTCAGTGATCAAAATGCACTTCTCAACCGAATGATGGTACTTAATTCACCTCTATTTTTAAAATCATTTTTACTGTCTTATCTAGAAAATGTTTGACGTATGTTTTTCTTTCTTTCTTACAGTTGTTCTAAAACATAAGGAAACGCCAACACAGCATAAACCGGCATCTAAAGCACTGAAAAATATAGACGAACTGATCAATTCACTGACATCGTAGACATGAATGGAGATGGACTCGTGAAATCATATGAACTAAAAATTAACAGTTCTTCGTTATTGTCATTGAAATAACACAACTCATTTAGCAAATGACCGAGAGAAACAAAGAGTAATCAACTTAATACGGTTTTCGTAAGAATGTAAGTACAAATTGTTCATATTACGAACTCCGACCACAGGCAGCCCAACCATTGCTTTTGAGGCTACTAAATAAATCAATAAAATGATATTTGTGTCTTTTTTTATGGGTTTCCTGTGGTAGAGCGCGCGCGCATTTATATATTGGGTTCCCTGTGTCAGGAGCCCATTACTAGGAGCCTTCCTCTCCTATAATACGCCCTATGCACGCGTCCTGATTTTCGATATCAGAATACTAGAATCTGTCACATAAAAATAACCACTGCCATCTGAAAAAGCATTTATTCATCGATATTTTTGGAAAAGTTCAAAAGTATTGGATAAAATCCCGCGAAGATATCATAAATGACATTTATAGGGTTTAGATGGGATTTTGCCGTCATTAGTACACAGCCTCGTTCTGATGTACATCAATTTTCCAAATTGCTTCATTTCAAGGTTTAACACGTTCCACTAAAAGAAGAGATTTATATAAGATAAGTGTAAAAGTTTTAGGGCGAAATGACATGTCCTTGCGGAGTTATGAACGTTTTTAATTCTGAAAATACACCAGAAACGAGGCTGTGTACTAATGACGGCAAAATCCCATCTAAACCCTATAAATGTCATTTATGATATCTTCGCGGGATTTTATCCAATACTTTTGAACTTTTCCAAAAATATCGATGAATAAATGCTTTTTCAGATGGCAGTGGTTATTTTTATGTGACAGATTCTAGTATTCTGATATCGAAAATCAGGACGTGTGCATAGGGCGTATAGGTTTGTGTGACATCAAATGCACAAATTGGGCTAAAAATAGAACACTCATTAAAAATTCTGCGCGATTAACCAATCATGTCGCGTCTTACACAATAGGAATTTGACGTCAGATTCAACACTGCTAGCTTTGCTTTCAATGTCGGCCGAAAGCGTACCGTGTAGTTCCAGTGATTCTAATAAAAGAATCAGAATCTAGTGAAATTTCAGATCAGTTTCGTCGTTTGCCGACTTCAGTACTTCATCAAGCGAGGAAGAACAATGATTGAAAACATTAAAAACAAAACAAAAAAAAGCAACTCCAGGTATTATTATTTATATCAAAACTTCAAGTGCGAGAACTTCTAAAAACAAAGCTACTAGTTAAAAAGGCCAGTTCAAAACCCGGCCAAAAAACGAACATCTTCTGCTCTTTCTGAGAAGGAATTCAACGATCTGGTATCATGGATAATCTCTTCCGAAGAACATAATTAAACTTGTGCAGGACTAGCAGTGAGAACCAAGCTAATGGACTTCCAAACCGCCGGTGTGTTTTGCTAATTAGCATTTGTTGTCTGAAACGCAGCAAAATGAATCACGAGGAGCTTCTTTTTCTGTGGCCTGGATGAATTTTATCGCATTTTTATTCATCGGCTGATCTTGGAGTGCCGGCTTTCTTGCCTTCTTTGAACTGAAGACGCCTTTGGCGAATGAACTTCGCATACATTCAGTGATAACCCTCTTGTTTTAGTGTTCTTTGCCGCTCTTTTAAAGGCACGGTTCGTCGGTTGAAAGTTTCAGTTGTTTTTCGACTATCTTTCGGCGAAGAAGTTATTTAGCAAAGTGCACATTTGTGTGGTTTAATTGTTATGTTGGCGCCGCTATCCAACTTTTGCTTCATCAGAGTCGAAATCATTGGAGAACGCTTCATTCTTACGAAGACTAAATCATGAATCAAAAACCAACAAAAGAAAGTTGATAAAACAAGAATAAACATATGAAGCGATAGGTATAAGAACGTAGAAGAATTTCGCGACAACGTGAGTCGCCAAACTAAAAGTCTCCACTAAGCGCTCTGGCACTATGTCAGTTTATTGATACATGTGATTCATTCATTGTACACAGTTGTCTCGTTCTTGTGCAAGGGAAAAATAGAATTGGACTTCCATGGATTAAGAATATCAATATTTTGGATCAAGTCCTCGCGTCTTCCGTTTGGCGGCCATTTTATTTTTCAATTTGAAATTCTTCGGAAATTTGCATATCTAAAAATAGCCCAATTTGTGCATTTGATGTCACATGAACCTATTACTAGAGGAAGGCTCCTAGTAATGGGCTCCTGCTGTGTATAGAAATATATAATGTTGGGCTTCCTGTGTGCATCCTGCGGGACGCGCCCGCAGCAAATGTGTATATTGAAACAAGGTGTGAAACTGATGGCGTATCATGGCCTGATGTGCGGCGCACTTTAGTGGTGCACTTTTCCGTGAGCCGAAGAGCCGAAGTCGTCGTGCGCTACAGGCCCGTGGGGGGTACCCAGGGTGAAGTCGTTATTTTGTCGCTAATGGCGGGGCGTGGAAGAGAAGCTCATTTCAAGAAAGACTGATTTTTTCGGTGTAAGCGTTGGGATTCTATTCCCTATTCATGGTAAGTTTAGAAGTTTACAATTAATGTCAACCTCAAGTAAATTTAGAAGAGATTTGACTGTTTTAAAGTAGTCCTTTTTCATTTTGAATGGTGGAAAATCTTTTGGATATGTTGTGCTCGACACGTGAGAAAGTTTTGTTGAAAAGTATTAAAGCTGAACTAAAAGTATTTTTGTCAAGATTTTTCCGTAGTATTTGCTCTAAATGTTCTCTAATAAAAGGACTTGCCTATACTAGGGCAGGTATCCCTCAACAAATCCGTTTTTTTTTTCATAAATTATGACAGCTATATTTGACTTGTGTAGTTGAGTGTCAGTGATCGAAATACACTTCAACAAGGAACCTATAGCTAGCTCTCAAATGACTGATAGTACTTTATCTGTTTAAACATTTTGACTGTCTCATCTAGAAAGTGTTTGACTAATCTTGTACTTTGCTTATAGTTCTTCTGACACAAGGGAACGCCAACACAGCATAAACCATCTGAAGCCGTGAAAAATATAGACAAACTCAAATTCACTGACATCGAAGGAGACATGAATGGCGATGGACTCATGAAGCAGTTGAAGTTGCAGTGAACTAAAATATACTTAACAGTTGTTCATTATCAGTGTCATTGAAATAGCACAACACATTTAGCAAATACTATCATCTGAGAAACACAGAATAATTTTAACTGTATGTTTCGTAAGAACGTAAGTAAGCTTATCGTTTCCACTCTGATGTTTGTTATTCAATCATTCACAACTTGTCGATTGTGTACAATTATTTAATTATCCATGCTATTACTGATCAATATAGTGAATAAATTGCACAGAAAGAACGGCAAAACAGTGTGTAAAAAGCTAGTAAACTTATTGTTGTAATAAATACGTTTGTTTGTCATTTTGCGGTACAAGTACTGATATAGTGACAGCAAAAATGTGTTGTGCAGTACTAAATATTGAGATTATTCAGCATTTATCAAACACAATGCGTTGATTTTGCAGCATTTTAATCGATAAAAATCAAAATACAAAACAAATACGTTACAGAAGTCAAAACAGAAAACAAATATATGTATATCGTAGATGTTTTGACTTATGTTTAGTGAACATATCAATTTTAAAACTTGTCAAAAAGATCATAGTTTAGATTTGCCGAGCGCTTGTCGATGTTCTCTCGAAGGTAAAATCCGACTGCCTCACGGAAAAGTGCACCACTAAAGTGCGCCGCACATCGGTCCATGAGGCGCAAAATGTCAAAATTAAAATTTATCCGCGTACGGTGAAGTTAGACGGCTGAAACTTATGAAGTATTTAGAGAATACGGTAAAGTTTAGTTATTCGAAGAAAAATTGAATTTTCACGTCATATTGACAAAGATTAGGAGCAAAAACGTAATTGTCACGTGACCGAGTTTCATACCTTGTTTCAATATACACATGTACTGCGGGACGCGCGGGATGTGCACAGGGATCCCAATATTATACGGTACTCAACACAGGAAGCCCAACATATCTACGTATTATATATATTGCGCGCGCGCGCTCTACCACAGGAAACCCATCAAAAAAGACGCAAATATCATTTTATTGATTTATTTAGTAGCCTCAAAAGCAATGGTTGGGCTGCCTGTGCTCCGACGTTTGTTATTCATTCACAACTTGTACTGTGTGTCGACTGTAGACGTGTAGTATTACTGATCAATATAGTGAATAAATTGCACAGAAAGAACGGCAAAACAGTATGTAAAAAGCTAGTAAACATATTTTAGCTGATTGTTGAAATAAATACGTTTGTTTGTCATTTTGTTTACAAGCACTGATAGCAAAAATGTGTTGTGCAGTACTAAATATTGAGACTATTCAGCATTAAAAAAACACAATGCCTCAATTTTGAAGCATTTTAATCGATAAAAATCAAAACACAAAACAAATACTTTATAAAAATCAAAAGAGAAAACAAATAAAGTTTATTGTAGATGCTTTGGTTTATGTTTAGTGAAAATATAAATACTAAAACTTGCCAAAAAGAGCATAGTTCAGATTTGCCGAACGCTGGCCGATGTCCTCTCGAAGGTAAAATCCGAATGTTTCACGGAAAATTTGCACCAGCTGCGTGCGGCGCACATCGGTCCATGAGGCGCTAAATGTCAAAATTAAAATTTCTCAGCGTACGGTGAAGTTAGACGACTGAAACTTATGAAGTGTTTAGAGAATACGGTATTTCACGGTATTACGGTATTTCACGTCATATTGACAAAGATTAGGGTCAAAAACGTATTTGTCACGTGACCGAGTTTCATACCTTGTGTAAATATACACATGTAGTGCAGGACGCGCGGGATGTGCACAGGAAGCCCAATATAGGATATTACTCTACACAGGGAACCCAACATATCTACGTATTATATATTGAGCGCGCGCGCTCTACCACAGGAAACCCATCAAAAAGACGCAAATATCATTTTATTTCATTATTTAGTAGCCTCAAATGGAATGGTTGGGCTGCCTGTGTACAGCCCTCTACAAGTGCCGCTCATTCGCAACCCAATCAGGTATTTGGTTCAGTTCCTCATTGTAAACTGTCAAAAATTTTCAATGATGTCTCTTTTGATCAATATTGTTTTGCAACTCATCAGAGCCATACTACAAACCGTTCTGAAGTGCTGAACCAAATCAAGGAGCTCTTTCAGTTAAAAGATATGGGTGCCATTACTGAAGACGAGTATAAAGAAAAAAAGGAAAACATAATGAGGGATCTATAACTATTTGATTTTAATACATGATGTCTTTTGTTGATGTTCATATGTGTAATTTAGCGCAGTCATTATACCCGTGAAACATGTTTTACCTAAATAGTGCTAAAATGGCACTAAATCCTTTGTTTTCTAGTATTATACAATTAGTGCAAATAAGCTTGACATATTATTATTGTTTCACGGATATAATGAATGATCTATCGCATGGCTAAAAAAAGTAAAAAACTAAATAGTTATTGGCTACTATTATAGTGGAATTCGCGATGAGTGGGCCACCTGCATACTGCAACAGTATACTGTAACGTACTAGACTGTGAACAGTCCCACTTTTCGTCCCTCCATGCAGACTCAGTCGAACGAGAGAAAAACAATCCCGGACGCGCAAGGATTGGGGAGAGTTCAGAGGCAATCCTTGTGCGTCTGTTCACAGTCTAACTGTAACGATAAAGTAACTATGTATTGTGGTTGGATCAGACTAGACTTGCCACAAGTCGACATCACTTGTAGATCCCAGATGTGCCAGCGAAGCGAGCCATTGAGGTCGTGAAGCAACCGAGCGAGCGACGAAGTCGCGCGTAGCAACAGATCAAGAGGACTAATTTTCGAAAGTCTAGGATCAGCCGTGCGAAAATAAGGAAACCATTTTAACATTACGAAACGCCGCACTGTAGGTGGCCCACTCACACAAATCGCTCTAACACGAATATAATTCACATTGCGTACGAATAAACTATAAATAACCAGCATTGCGCATGTATCCTTGGCAGTTTGTTTGTGAAACTTCTGCAAATGCATTCCAAATAAGTGGGACAGGATTTGACAGACTTTGAAATAATAATTTGAAAGACCAGGTCATTTGCCCTGAGATAGTTCTTTACCTGGGCAAATGACTCTTCGCGCGATTGTATTCAAATCTGGACTGTAGGGTGGTAAGAAACGGACAATGACTCCAGAGTTGTATATCAGGTCAATTACTTCTCTAACGTGATGCACCGGGTGATTATCTGTTGAAAGAAGAAAAATTCGTAACACATTCGCTAATAAAACTGATTGTTCAGTTTAGGAAATAAAAATAGTAGAGTGCAAACACTAAAGCCGAATAATCTATACAAGCAAATTTTCCTTGACAAGGAAGACTTGCTCGTGTAGACGACAAAAACATCACCAATTTTTCCTTGTCAAGGAAAGTTGTCCTGAAGGAAAACTTGTTCGTGTAGATGCGGCTTAAAACGTACCATCAGTGCTAACTTTAATTAGCACTAAATAGTTCAATGTCTATTGTTTTATATTATTGTTTTCGTTGGGGTTATTTAACACTAAATAGTTTGTACTGTTTCGTGGTTAATTTTAGTGTCTGCACTCCTATTGATTTAATACTGACCCATAACTAACACAGATCGAGGGTTTCGACCATCATGGATTCATAGCCGGTAGCAGATATTGTCTTAAAAAATCTGAGAATGTATCGGTGACGACATGCTCCCCCACTTCCAACAAATTGAAAGCAATAACACCATCGCACGATAATGCGCATATTGCATGCATTATAATGTGGTCCCCATGTTGAGTAGCTGTAGTTTTGTACAGAAGCTCGAGTTCCTCGCGGATTGTACCCATACTGACGTGATATTCTCTTGTCCTTTAATTAGAAATAAAAAACAATTTATCATGTGTGGTATTGCCAAAATAATATTATATTGCAAACAATGCTACCGAGCATTAATTTTAGTACTTACGATGCCAGTTTCATCTAGGAAAACGAGCTGGTTTGGAGCAAAGGTTGCTATTTCAGCTTTATACTGAAATCTCAAACCTTCACTTCGCCTGGAGGCAATCTGTTGCAACTGAAGTCAGAAGCATATTTAGAATGTTGTCTTGCATTTCAATATAAAATGCCGTGTTTTTGATAATATTATAAAGAGGTAACAGATTAAATCAAACTGACACATAATATATTTACCTTCTTACGCGTAGACCCCAGCCTATGGACTGTCTTACATAACGTTTCGGAGCTAAAGGCAGACCCTGTTGTGTTGAGAATTTTTAAGGCTATTTCGTTTAACTGAATATTGGGTTTTTCCAACAGAGACTCTATTATAATTTATTTTCACATTTTCTTATCCGTTGAATATATTGCATAATCCCCGAAATTGAATTCCCAAGTGTCTCAAAAGCCGGGGGCGGTTTTGATTTCTCACAGGGAAGAACTTCTTCCCTGCAAGGGGAATATAGCATATTCCCCTTGCATATTATTCTAATTAAAATTAGCCACTCGTTATTCGTTAACCCTTAAAATATTACTTATTTGTGACAAATCAAAATCGTTCTTAACAGAAAATAAAATGTTCAGACTATGATAAATAGAATTGAGAAGTGCGTACAAATACAAAATACTTTATTCTATTGATTAAATCAACACTAGAAGCAAACATGTCGGTAATTACTTCGAAGAAAAAACAAAGATGATCGAACAGAAAAAAACGTAACTTCGTATTTGTTACAGTCATTTCATAACAAGTCAATCAAACTTAAATTATTTGGAAACATTGATTGTGAAAGAGCAATTATTGAAATTTACAGTCTCATTTTCTCCACAAAGCTTCTTAGACTTCTTACACTCACGTACTTCAGTTTCCTCGAATGATGAAAACTCTCTTTTTGCTCCTTGTAACACATCAGACACAATTTGTTTTTGTATTTCACTTACTCGTTGGTAGGAATGTAACGATTTGACGCTGCGGTGTCCAGTGCGATCCATGATAAGTTTCTCTGGTACTCCTTTCTCCAAACCAAGGGTGCACGTTGTGTCTCTCAGCGAATGATTTGTTTTGTAGCCTTTGATTCCTGCCTTCTGACACAACTCACTCACTGTCTTTCTCAAAGTATTCTTTCCAACTGGTGCCGTGGAATACCACACATCGTCTTCAGGTTTGACGTTTCGTTTTGGGCTTAAATACAAAGGACAGTCGGGCTTTTCTATTTTACACTTGCTCTGATATTTCTGAAATAGTCGAACTAAACATCTGCTTGGATTTGTTGGATTATCATAATGTTCTACGGTCTTGGGTCGTACTTTTCGGTGTTTAAGACCACCAGCATAATTCTTTTCACCAAAAGATATGTACTGTAGCTTGCTTCGTTCGTTTGGCTCACTTCCTTTGATAAGCTTAAACGTAAGGCTTCGATGCTCCTCGCCACTTCGTAACGAAAAATACTTTCCTATCAGAAATAATAGAGTGCTCAACAAGGTTTTGGGATCACTTTCTCCTAAAACTCCTTTCTCCCACGTGATTTCCTCTTCATGTACTGCGATTGGCTCTGCTTGCTTGATGGAACAACCTATTCCTTTGGCCGTCAATCTTTTCATTTCGGAATCTAATGAATCTTGAAACAATTTAAATTGAAAGTTGTCAAATATCTTCAAATGTGGAAGACCATTATCCCTCAAATGTCGTTGTAAACCTGAGCACATCTGCTGGAGCGAATTCGGTGGATATTCTGTGTTATCGGTCTTCCTGACTTCGTACACAAACTTGCTCAACCAGAAACAAAGTTCATAGTCACACAGCGTTTTAAGTAGTTCGCTTTGCGGGGCTACCACAAAACTGTCTGTTGGGTCAATTGGCAAACGCGGTTCCTTTCTTTCGCCCAGTCATCCCAAGTTCTAACAGCCCACTGTGTATTCTTCCTTGTATTTAGCGGGATTCTAGCTTCGTTCCTCTTTTTGACCTCTTCGTCGTTGACCACGGCTATTTTACGAGAAGAAACGTTATCAGCTCCCTCATCCGCGAACAAATATTCGAACAACTGGTCGGGCATATCATTGTCGGCAGGTTGTTTTTCTTCCTCAGATATTAATATTTGCTCAAGTTGGAAAGACTGCTCTATTTTGCCTTTAAAACTATTTTGTGTAATAAAAATGTTGTCCGAATCGCTCGACATTTTGGACAAGAATGACGGAATAAAACAAAAGCTACAAGATTGAAAGGCATTGCGCATTCAATGTTTTCAAATTCCAGTGAAAATCTTACGTACTTGCTGAACACTTCAACTAATTAATACTACAAGAGAAAAATATTTAGTGGAGTTTTTATTTATCAACTCATACCTACGCTAACGAGCAGGGACAATCAACTCCCTTGTGTCTACTTAACTGACTTGCATTACATAACATTAATTGATATCATGTTTTGAGTCGGTATTGTCTGTATTATCATATGTTTCATTGCAGTCGATTGCCTTCGCATGACAGCCGAAATATACCGCGTTAACTGACTAAAGTGACTACGTTTCTTCTCGCCATTGCTTTTCATCACGTACTATTGAAAGGCCGAAATTACAATGCCAAAACGCATTCAATGCGGTCAGTTTTGAAATTCCAGTAAAAATTAATTCACGTACTGTTGGCAGTCAACGAGGCACATCTTTATTGTCATTCGTTCCAATTGTTATTTGAAAACCTCGCCAATGTAAAAATAAGTCATTTATCGGCCTTCAGCTCGTGGTTATGTGGTATATTCACCTCGGGCTACGCCCTCGGTGAATATACCAATAACCCCTCGCTTCAGGCCGATAACTCTCACATATTCCTCTTGAGGAAATAGTGTAACGCTTTGAGTTGGACGACCAAGACGACTGTGACTAACATCACCAGTGCGGTAGAACACTGAACCCAATTTGGCTTTAAACCCAAATCATCAACATCCATTGCTGTGGGCCAGTTTACAGATACTATCCTTAAGAACTTAGATGCAGGGCTCCTGACTGGTGTAGTTTTCTTGGACTTTACGAAAGCCTTTGATACGGTAGACCACTGTATACTTCTGGAGAAGCTTACATGCCTTGGGATTGGTGACGATGAGTTATCTTGGTTCACGCTGTACCGTTTTAGGACTAATTAACAAATTTGCTGCGATTTCCTCGTATGTTCTATCAAAGAATAAGCGCTGAAATACAATTCTCCACCTGAAATCCTCTGTATAAGGCCGCGGCATTCTTATGGCAGTATACTTCTACTGAATCTACTGACTCTGGGTTCCACGTGCGAAAAACGAATATATTATACACGTGCACGTGACGTTGCGAATGTGTAAAAGTGCAAATGTGTAAATGTGTAAATGTGTAAATGTGCTTTTCCGAGGTGGACAACCTTAATGACAATGACTGTATATTGAGCAATAGAATGTGTAATACAGTACACAGGACACGTGACCCAAGCGTGATTATGCCTTTTAAAAGTGGATGATTTGGAGAGCTAACAGTAGAGTAGTCTCCTATGCACCAGTTCTTACTTTCGGGATCGCAGGGATCCTGAAAATAAAAACGGGTGCATAGGAGACTAACAGTAGAGGAAACACAAGAAGGATTTGCGGCAGTTGCTACGTACGCTTAGTGAAGACGAATATCAACGTTCGCTAAAGGGCCGGACACACGGTGCAACGGCGTGTGTCCACCTCTGCAACATCTTGCGAGCAACAAATTACGTCGTATTTGCGCGCTAGTCAATTGCGAGCAATCAGTTTCATGGGTGGACACACGCTGCAACAAAATTGCCAGCAATATTGCGCGCAATGTTGCACCGCACTCGCGTGGCTCTCTTGCGTGGCTCCTGGCCGTCCAGTTTCAATTATTATTTTTTGGCTAGAAAACTAAATCCGCAACGCGTCTATTTACATTGATAACGTCAAACATAGACCTTTACTCTAAGGTAACGTAATGTACTTTTTCGACAAGTTTTTCTCGGCGATGAAGGTACAATTACTAGATTGACAAGGAAACAAACAACCTAATTTACATATCGAAAATATTGTAGGAACTAATAATATTTTTAATGTCAATAACAGAATATTAAATGTTTTGATCTGTTATGATCTTCTAGTCGTGTTTTATTGGAATAGAATGCGGTTGTTTATGAGAGCGAACGAGCAAGAGTAAATAATGTAAATGAGACGTACCATCATGTACATAATTAAATTATATTGTTGACAAGATATGGGATTGTAAATGTTGAAAGACTAGTGAGGTCTAGCAGAAATTGAATTGAATTGATTTGCAAAGCATTTCGCTGTCTTTTAACTTCAATAGCTGTGCATTGAGACTTCTTTAGAAGTAGTTTCGAATTTTATCGGCCCACTTTGATGTCTTTTCAAGAGTCAAAGTATGACGCTCCGGCCAAAAGTAGTACTCGGACGATCGATTTTCTGATTGGGAAAGAATGCGATTTTGACCGTGAAATTTGGTAGAGACAAATTTCAATAACATATCTTTAAGGCTATAAAGTTTAAATGTAGAAAAATGACATACTAGGAACCTTTTAATGCGATTTAATATACCCTATTTTTCGCCGTAACTTTCTGTGCACTTTATACTCATTCTCGAAATGGCTCGCAAAAATATTTGATTTACAGATCAGAATAATTTTTGGACTCAAATTCATTATCGATAGTGCTTCTTCATCTGTGTAAAGTTTGATTGGTATTGAAATAGTTTTGAGGCTACAGCGACGCTTCGTACTCACGCCATTATTTGGACAGCGCGACAATCAAAAACAGCACTTCGACCACACTTTTGAACTTTCTCAATTTAAAAAAAAATGAAAAGGCGCTGGAACTTTTTAATATGCTTTTCGAAAATAGGTTACCCAAAGGTATCATCTGGCAAAATTTGAGACATTTGTCCAAGGGGTCGCTGACCGGCGATTCTCGGTTCTATCAGGCATTCCTCTTAAGCATTGACACTGACATTTACATTTACTTGATAATGACATCTGACGATGTCGAAACGTCGTAACTTATTATCGCTGATTATTGTTATGATTATTATTATTATTATTATTATCATATTATTATTATTATCATCATCATCATCATCATCATCATCATCATCATCATCATCATCATCATCATCATCATCATCATCATCATCATCATCATGAATTGTGTAACTATGCCAGCGGTCTCTCACAGCGTATATAAGGGCTGAGTAACCATGCCCCATCGTCACTCGATAGTAAGCGTTGAGCAGCGATCAGTGTCGTCTTCACAAAGGTCTACATTTAATGCTTCTACCAGTTTATGGCTTCCCAACGTCCTGCTCCATAATTTCAAGCGCGCAACCCTTCTGAACTTCAAGTCGTCGATGTTCGTGGCTTTCTCTCTTCTCTACTTTCAACGGTTCCACTGCTTTCCCCACCATCTCAGGACGCTGGCCTCATGTCAAGTTTCTTCATATTCGCTCGTCCAGGTTCTGAAGGTTCTAATGGTATGGTGTTCATTCTATTAGGGAATACGTGGACTTGTAGGTATAAACGGTTTGGTTCTTATCGCGGTTTTATTTGCTTCAGAGTTGTTTACCGTCCTTGGTTTGCTCCACGTGGCCGCTGTGTTGCGGTCATGTCATTATTCCTGGTGGCTTCCGCCCACCTCCTTATATTCCCCTCACCCGGGTTGCCTAGCCATTTTAATCGTTTATTTCTGTTCTTTTTTGTCTCGGGTCTCTCTAACATAGTTATATTTCCAGGTTATTTTACTTTGCTTTAGTTTGGGCTGCTTGGCATTTGCATATTTGTTCTCGTCGCCTTTTCATTCTACGTGTTACGCTCGCTTTGACATGCCTTCATAATTAGTTCCTATTGTGTTTCTTTTCTCACTTGCATTAAGAAATGTTTGTCATGCGTTTTCGATATTGTAGTCATAAACTTTGCTGTTTACTACTTTGGTTTTGTTCTACATTTTCGTTTCTTTTAGGCTCAGTTGTTCCGCCCGCGTAGCTCAGTGGTTTATCCAGATTGTCGCGGTGTGTCAACATGTTAACTGGTCGGGAAATTCCAGATTGTCGCGGCACGTGAGTCCGCATGTGAACTGGTCGGGAAATTCCAGATTGTCGCGGCACGTGAGTCCGCATGTTAACTGGTCGGGAAATTCCAGATTGTCGCGGTGAGTCCGCATGTTAACTGGTCGGTAAATTCCAGATTGTCGCGGTGAGTCCGCATATTTGCTGGTCGGTAAATTCCAGATTGTCGAGGTTGGTCCTCCTGTTTACTGGTCGTTTCCAGTTATGGTTGCGGTCGTTCCGCCTGTTAGCTTGTCGTTCTCGATCGTTGCGATCGTTCCCCCTGTTTTCTGCCCGTACCAGGTACTGTTGCGGTCGTTCCGCCCCTTTACTCGTTTGTCCAGATTGATGCGATTGTCTCGCCCGTTTACTGGTCGTTTCATGTCTGCTATTTCATATGTGGCTGTCTTATATGGATGGGCTTACGTTGTTTATGCCTTTAACAGGGGCCCTTGGAGCGCGAATTTAAGGACAATATTTATTGTAGCCCCTCTGCTCGAGGCTTTATGTCATTATTGGCCGGAGAGCTTTTGTTAGTCATTAAAGTTTGTTTGCCATGAAATGTTGGGTTGCCATAGTGATTTAAGCATGTTTCATTTATTTATTTATATTTATATCTTTCCCTACTCCACCACCC
The DNA here is from genome assembly GCA_033675265.1 of Actinostola sp. cb2023. Classification (NCBI taxonomy): domain Eukaryota; kingdom Metazoa; phylum Cnidaria; class Anthozoa; order Actiniaria; family Actinostolidae; genus Actinostola; species Actinostola sp. cb2023. Next base: position 35,529 of record JAUJYZ010001030.1, read on the forward strand.
TGGGTGTAACAATGCTTGCAGGGGAGTCTTATTCCCTTTCGGTTCCACCGAACGGCAGGGCTGTTATCCCCTGGGCTGGCCCTTTCCCCACCCAAATGTTTGCCCTTAGTCCCCCGACTGGGAGATCTGGAAGTGCTTTGATCCTTTGAAGGTTACTGTCCGAACCCTCGTGGGTCACCTGGAAAGGCCCTACTCCCACTTTATCCCAGGGGATAATAGAATATCATTGATCATGCTATTCGTATTGAAGCAAGCTCAACGTCTGTGCTTTCTTTAGGTTTGAGTGTTGGGTCTCTTGGGCCAGTTCTTTCGATCGGTTGAGTCTCCTTTGTTGCCGGCTACCAATTTCCCCATAACTTAGCCATTATAGAGCGGGGAAGACCGCTTAGAATAGGATACTATGCTCAGCGGTCTCTCACAGCGTATATAAGGGCTGAGTAACCATGCCCAATCGTCACTCGATAGAAAGCGTTGGTCCCGATACAGGATACTATTTACAAAAGGAATAAGGAATATATAAAATGCATAAATACTAAAAATACGTAATTACAGTTAGCCTGTGCCCACTTTTTATAATGTAAATTTTTTTGTAAATATGGCACAAATTTATTCATTGTCATTGATACACGTATTTTGTAAAAGTGACGTTTGTCAAGTCTCCTTTTTTCTTTTTTTCTCATTTGTTTTTCGTGTCATTTGCATTTGGTGTCCATAACATCAACGTAATACCCCGTCTTCAAGTGTATTTCAACAATGAATATTCATGAGTCCGTGTGAGACGGGCTGAAGTACGACCTATTTCCCTTGCGGATGACAACCTGCACCAAAAGCCTTCGCTGCAATGTTGTAGAATCACGAATGTGCAAGTGACAACATATTTACCCCAATGAGTCGACGATAGCAAATTTGGAAGCAAAGAGCTGAATCGAGTTGACAAACGAACTAACAGCTCATCTTGCAGTAAGTACAATAATGGATGAAGCAACCATTCGTTGTATTTGGATGGCTGGCTCGATTGATCATTCGAAAGTAAGTATTTATGTGTTTATAGTTAATATGACAAACTGGACTTTCTCTTTTTCTCTTACAAAGAAAAAAAATTCAATAAATAAAAACCCAATTCATCAAAAATAAATTTCTCGTTGGAGCTTGGAAAGGATGCAATATGTAATAAAACTAGTTTTGCCTTATAACAGAGTATAGTGAAAACGATGTTTTTTAATTAATGGCCATTTAATACTTGTCGAGGTTTTCAAAGTCCAGACGAACCCAAATGGACATTTGCAGTTATTTTTTAACAATAATTTAAACATCGTAGTTTCATCATGATATGTTTTCTTTTCTTGTCGGACAATAGAAACTACACCATTTAATATTTTTTAATAATTTCAGTGAAACAGCTTCTTTCGATGATGTAGTTTATAGTATTTACAGATGTACCTATAGCTTTTGCTGCTCTGTATTATAGGACCTTCGCGTATAATGTTCGATTTTTCGAGTGTACAAAACAATTCGTGTTTACATTGAATGTGCTTTTCTTCCGATCAAAAATTTGCAATGCAGATTAATTTCGAATTCAGTGTCACTTTGAAATTCCCATCAGATGTGTTGCCTAGATACTGGTCATACTGGACTGTTGCTGTTGCCTAGATACTGGTGCTGTTGTGTGTTGAAATATAATCGATATAAATTATTATTGTTTTTTTTACCTGTCCACTTTCGTGTTTTGTGAATGTTTTCGCATCGCTTTATTTTATAATAATAATAATTATTATTATTATTATCGTTATTTGCCCCTAACACTTTTCCTTGATGTCTAATCACAGTGAGCCCAAGCATAAATTCAGTAAAAAATAACAACCTGCCTGGTGATTTTTTTTCCGAATATTCTTTCTCTCAGACCCGTAAAGAAAAATAAAAAGGGTGGACACTCCACTTCGATTATCAATTCAAAATGCCCAAACAGCTCGGGGAAATACGACTTTTTTTGCTGTAAATACTCAACGTATCGGCTGCTAACTTTCACAGCATATAATCAGATGCAGGGGCGTAGCGTTCTTTTTTTTACAATGTAAGCATATAGCAACGAACGCCGAAGGCGTGAGCTTCTAGGGGGGTGAGGGGGCATATTATTATTATATACCCCCCGGAAAATTTAGAAATCTAGAGCCTTCGAAATACCATTTTCTTCGTTTTCCAGCGGACTTTCTCGCTATATAAATACATAGTGAAATGCATTTATCACTCAGTTTTTTTGGGGGATTTATGTATTAAAGGTTATATAAAGGATTTATGTAAAGGTTGTGTAAAGGATTTATGTAAAGGATGTTTAAAGGATTTATCTAAAGGTTATGTAAAGGATTTATGTAAACGGTTATATACCGCTACCGTTACGATATAACAACCCGAGGCGAAGCCAGTTTTTTGGTATTTATTTTGTTTGAGACTGTACTAACTACAATTATTATACATGTACACTGACTGACTGCAAGGGGAAATTTATTGGGGACATAATCTGACGAGCGGCGAAGGCGCGAGCTCGTAGGGGGATGCGGGGGCATGCATGCTCCCCGAAACATTTTGAGGTACTATAGGGTCTCCAAAATAGCATTTTCCTGCCTTCTGTGAGTAGTTTCCATGAAGTTTAAACTGATTCAGCTGTTAAGATTTTGTCTTAGATTTCATGTTTAAAAAAATATTTTTATGTTTCTTATAATATTTATATTTTAAGTATTTTAAATTGTACGCACGTGCATACGTGCTGCACGCTACGCCCCTGAGATACCTATTCTTCTTCCTCGTACTCATAGAAGAGTGAATTTCAAATTAGTTGGGAAATAAATCGCCAGCGAATTCGAAACTACTTTCAAAAATAATGCTTACCGAGGCGAATTCGTGCAAATTTTGACCGTTGGCGCGGCCGTCCCTGGAACCGAGAACAATAAAAGACGCTATGGGGAGGCCGAGCGTAGCTGTTGACCTGACAAATAATCAATAGATTGACTAAATTGAATGTTCATTCCAAAGTTTTGAGGTACTCACTGAAAAGGCCCTATATAGCCATAGGTTTTGAGATTATAATATTGAGACTTCAACATCAACCTGGATCCTGATCTGAGGTTACGTCCAGGGACGTAAAGTTCCAATAACTAATAATAGGTGTGTGCCGACTCCTTGTGCGAAAATCACAGGGAGCCCAAGTTCAGTAAAAAAATAAAATTGGAAATAAGTGTGGCTGGTGTGGTCGTGTATCTAAGCATATAATAAACTCTCACCTCCCCCAAAACTATCCCAATTTTATATATTACATCGAATTTAAAAGTTACAACAATCAAGAAGAATTCATCCAAATAATTAATAAATCCAATCCCCAATATATCCCAGCCTAGAACTTCAAACATTAGCAGCCTTAAAACTACCTAAATTAGTAAGATATTTCGTATCCTTGTCTAAGGAGTTCCATAAAGTAGCTGTTTTAACCGATACTGAATGTGGAATTTGTGACAAAATTTGACTTGGGAGAAGGTAAGGCAAACGTAAACTTTCTTCTAAAATTACATGTGTAGTTATTTTTGCTAAGTAGACATTGACAAGGTTCTGGCACGTTGCCATAATAGCAATTATGACTAAAGCATAGCAAACGTCTAGAGTACATGTTATTGATATTGTTCCATTTGGCTTTGGTTAATACTTGTTCAACTTGTGTATGATTTTGGCAGCACGCACGTGCACTTTTTCAAGGTTGTACATAAGGGTCTTGCCACAGGAGCCCCAAACAAGCAGACCGACGTACGTTACAGCACAGGTAGCCCAAGCTCTACTCATGGCAGCTTTGCCAATGAGTTTTATTGAAAAACCTTAAAAACATAATTTCTCTGAAAATTCTGAATAAAGTTTACTAAAACAAACACAATATGTTTTACTATATATTCTTCACATCTGGAGTGAATTTCAGCTCATTTTAATCATTTTGGGTATTTGTTTTCCCCTTATATGTATACTGTGACAAGGTAGGAAATAGGGTAAACCCCTACCCGCTAAGGCGAAACCTTGACGTGTCATTGTCTTTCAACTGTTTTCAACCGACTTTTTAACCTAAAATGGTTTCGCCTTAGCGGGTAGGGGGTGAACGCATTCGACACTACATTTTACCCTTCCCTACGCCCGGTGAGGTGTATTTTGTCACTGCTGTCCCCGACTTTTTTAGGTCACGCCTGTTTTGATGATTTTCAACGGTGGATTTTCGTGTTTGGAGATCATTTCTAAATTCGTGGAAAGAGATAGGGTTATGTTTTGGGGATATTCAGATGTATATATTGTCTATTCAAGCTGTGATGAGTTTCAATTTTGGGTGTAAACCTTTTTTGGAGAAATAAACGCTTGAATTTGTGGCCGTTTGAATTCGTTTTTTCGTGCTTTGATTCCTACCTTGTCACAGTATACATATGAGGGGAAAACAAATACTCAAAATGATTAAAATGAGCTGAAATTCACTTCAGATGTGAAGAATGTATAGTAAAACACACTGTGTTTGTTTTAGTAAACTTTATTCAGAATTTTCAGAGAAATTGTGTTTTTAGGTTTTTCAATAAAACCGATAGGCAAAGCTGCCATGACTCATGAGTAGAGCTTGGGCTACCTGTGGTTACAGATGGTAATATAACCTTAAAATAGAAATCTTCTCTAGCTTTGGAAGGTACGTAGGAAATGAAGTGATCGTAGAAGATTCAACTTTTGAGTGAATGATTTGGTTAATTCAGACACATGGTAGGACCAGACCAAAACGCGTTTAAAGCTATTGCAGCCCAGCTTGACATCCTGAAGGGGACCTAGGAAGTTCTTATGACCTATGGGCATAAACTCGGTCTTACAAGGGTGAGGAGATAGTCCGTTGTGACAACACCAATCATAAACCTTGACCAGAACTACGTTGAGTGCTGTAGCAACTTCATCAGGAGTTTTCGCAATCACGTAAAGAGTCATATCATCAGCGTACATATGGATATCACCCGTGTCGTCATTCGCCACATATGGTAAGCCGTTGCAGAATAATGAGAAAAGAATAGGACCCAGTACGGACCTCTGAGGAATTCCAAACTTTATAGGCATGGAACTTGATATGCATCCATTTACAGAAGTAACTTGATAGCGGTTTGTCAGGTAATCACTTATCCAGCACCATAGATATCCCGCAATTCCAAAACTTTGTAGTTTGTACAACAAGACATTATGAGGTATGGCGTCAAATGCTTTGCGAAAATCGATAAAAGCGACACCGACCACCAGCTTACGGCGCCAGTCTTCCGTCATTTTGACTAATAATAGCTCTGTAGAATGACCCTTACTTACTTCTTGTACGCCCATTGGTGGCTACTGCTAAGTTTATGATCTTCTATATGAAATTTAATGGTAGAAACTATCATTGACTCCATGAGCTTGCCAGGGACGCTTAGTAGGGAAATTGGCCTGTAGTTATGTTTGTCAGTTTCATCATCCTTTTTGAAGAGCGGCGAAACACTTGCAAATTTCCATGAGGTTGGGACGCGGTTTTGTGATGCGCTGGCAAGAAATAGAGATAAAAGTGGTGAAATTATCCCATCTTCCGCACCTTCAGTAGTTTGGGCGCGACTCTGTCAGGTCCACTGGGTTTGCTGGTTTTCAGTTTCTTTAAGCAATTAGCGATGCAACTATGAGACAATTTAATTTTCATCACTGTTGGTGTGATACGGGTGATGTAAACGAAATAATTTAACTGTCGCTCTTGGTGGACATTATCATTAGATATATTTGTATATTTGTATAAATGTATACTACAACGTTTCTGCAATCGAGTGTACAGCGATTTGCAAAAATTCTGTAAAATCCTAATATATCGATATATCGATATATAGTAATTTGCATAATCCTAATTCTTTGATTTTAGCTATTATTAAACCTGAATCTAAACCCAAGTAACCTTTGTAGTGTGTATGTGAAAAAACAATTGAAAAAATGGAACTTTAGAGGGCTTATTCATCAATTTTATGATGGAAATTACCCACAATGCACCCGATATATTGATATATTTGATTTTTACAGAATTTTTGCAAATCGCTGTATACATATTATATATACATATTTAGCAATTTTTCATACCGTATTTTCTTATAATCTTAGAATACATTATGATTATTATGATGATGATGAAGATGATTATTATTATTATTATTGTTTCAAAAAAGATTGTCAAGGACATCAGTTCATAGGCAATAGGTTATACGTCGTTGCAAGACCGAACTGCATTATGGTAACAGCTTGAATGGCATGTATACCAGAAATATTTCATAAAATGTGATTCAAAATTTGTCTTGGCATGTTGAAATGGAAATAGGCATGATATCATACAGGCTTTCATACTTTATTCAACTGTTACCATAATGCAGTTTGGTCTTGGAACGGTCTATCGCCTAATAAATAAATACACTAGTTTGTGTGTATAAGTTCTTTGCTGATATTCTAGCACTATCATTGGAAGGAGATTTGCGTCGTTTAAGAAATGGAGGCTAATTAACAGTCCTTCACCAATTCTCGTTCTCTTTGCAAAAAGGAAGTTGGATGAAAACTTTCTTTCTTTCTTCAAAGAGATAGTCTGGGATTAGCTTCTCTTCTTGTGATTCTTTATTTAGGAAACCTTTAATCGTAGCATCGATGAACCGCTTGGGATATCCCGCCCGTAGGAAAGTCTTAGTAATTACATAGAAGTCGGCATCAAAGTTGGTTGATATTCGTTTCGCTCTGTGTAGGGATCCAATAATACAATTTATTTTCCATTTGGTTGGTACTTCTGATTCCCAATGGGTAGGGACTTTCCCAGGTTTGCGGTAGGCATTACAGTTGAAATTATTGTTGCGATATTTATTTATTTATATTATTTATATTATTTATATATATATATATTTTTTTGTTAACATCCTTGCGATACTCATGGTTTTAAGGATAATAAAGATAGATGTAGATGTAGATAGATATGAAACAAAGAGATAGTCTGGGATTAGCTTCTCGTCTTGTGATTCTTTATTTAGGAAACCTTTAATCGTAGCATCGATGAACCGCTTGGGATATCATCCCCCTCGTGGGATTCGATAATCCTTTTTCGCTTTGGAGGCGCAGGGGTTTGAAAAATCTCAACATTTCGAAACCAGTCTTCATCTTCTTCGTGAAACAAATAGTCAAAGTTGAAACCTTCCGCCAGGTTTTTCTCGTCGCATATGCCGGTAAGATGATGGCATGTTTAGAAAACCCGTTAAACCGGTTTCCTACTATACAAATATCGCAAGATAAGAGATAAGATTAAGGTAAGTATATCCACCTAAAGATTTTCCAAACAAATTTGCTTTATCATTTCAGTGGTGAATTCGTATACCGCTGTCATAGTGATCGTGGGCGTGGCCAGCGCTCTAGCAACAGCTTTCATTCTCGTTCTTTGCAAGTGCTTCTGGGTATGGTGCCGTTACAGACGTCATAAACACCCACTGACCAAAGACTATCAAACTTACTCCATATCACCGCGAACAAAATGGCCAGCGGAATACACGTATCAAGCATACGAAAACACTCCTTCTGATGCCGAGAGTATTGGTAGCGAAGAACCCTACATCATTGAGACCCCGGGGGATCTTGGCAAGATTCAAATGGAGGTCGACTACAACATTGAAGACGATGTTCTGATTGTTGGACTAGTGCAAGCTAAAGGCATCATCAGTAAAACAAGCCAGCAAACTTCGCAGGTAATATATATATATATTTTAAAGATGGCAATTTAAAAAAAGTCTCTACCAACGTCTACCTTGTCATTGTTCTAACTGAATGTCTGCGACTGATGCATTTCTATGGATTCGCATTTGATCCACTGCATGGTGTGTTGTGCATCAAGTATCAAGATTAAAATTAATTTTACCTTAAGCCTAGGGCAAACGTGAATGCAAGTCCATGCAAGTATTGACTTGCGTTGACGTTCAGGACCGCTAACTTGCATCGACTTGCATCGACTTTGAACACGCTCAAATTCGAGTGCAAGTCGATCCGTGCAAGTCGCTGTACGTTTTTCCCCCCAGCGTTTGACCGGCAAACGCAAGTCACTGAAAGTGTCTTCGCAATTCAGCCGAACGAATAAACCACAGTTATTCAGATCGTTCGGATGTTCGTTCAAAAAGTAGAAAAAATAGGCCCAAAAATTAAGAAAAAGGATCGGTAACGAAGCATATGAACTTGCATCAACTTGAATTGCGTATTGATAATAATAATAATAATAATAATGTGCTATTTCTAAATAACAAAAGTAGGAGATATAATCGGAACACTGAGGACGATAATTGTTTTATTATTTACCAAATCAGTTCGAAAACAAATGGTACTTTATTGAACAAATAAATTCGGAGACTGTAGCGAAACGAGACGACATTTTGAATCTCGTCCCAAAACAGTGAATAGCCAAGGATATTCCGAGTTACGGTAGCCAATCAAAACGCGCCAAAATTGCTATCCACTGATTTGTTGAATACTAATATTGAATGCGCAGTGAAATGGCTTATCCAGTATTAGAAAGACGTAACCCAAAAGACGACATTTTTGAAGTCGCTGTAAACGATTAACTAGAGAGCGCATGCACGTAATGATGCAGGCTTGTTTTAGATATTTCCTGTAAACGATCAAATAGAGAGTACATGTTGGAAATGATACAGGCTTGTTTTAGATATTTCCTGTAAACGTTCAAATAGAGAGGCCATGTAAGTATAGCTTGTTTTAGATATTCCCTGTAAACGATCAAATAGAGAGCGCATGTAGGTAATGATGCTGGTGCGTTTTAGATATTTCCTGTAAACGTTCAAATAGAGAGGGCATGTAGGTAATGATGCAGGCTTGTTATAGATATTCCATATAAACGACCAATAGAGAGCGCATGTAGGTAATGATGCAGGCCTGTATACGATCAAATTAATACGGAGAGTTCAAGTAAGTAATGATGCTGGCTTGTTTTAAATATTCCCTGTAAACGACGAAACAGAGAATTCATGTAGCTAATGATGCTGGCTTGTTATAGATATTTCCTGTAAACGATCAAATAGAGAGGCTATTTAAATAATGATGATGGCTTGTTTTAGCTATTCCCTGTAAACGATAAAATAGAGAGTTCATGTAGGTAATGATGCTGACTTGTTTTAGATATTTCCTGTAAACGATTAAATAGAGATTGCATGTAGCAGTAATGATGCTGGCTTGTTTTAGCTATTCCCTGTAAACGATAAAATAGAGAGTTCATGTAGGTAATGATGCTGACTTGTTTTAGATATTTCCTGTAAACGATTAAATAGAGATTGCATGTAGCAGTAATGATGCAGGCTTGTTATATATATTCCGTCAGTAGACGATCAAATAGAACGGGCATGCAGGTAATGATGCTGGATTACTTTAGATATTCCCTGTAAACGTTCAAATAGAGAGGGCATGTAGGTAATGATGCAGGCTTGTTATAGATATTCCCTATAAACGATCAAATTAATAGAGAGTTAAAGTAAGTAATGATGCTGGCTTGTATTAGCTATTCCCTGTAAACGATCAAATAGAGAGGGCATGTAGGTAATGATGCTGGTGTGTTTTAGATATTTCCTGTAAACGTGTTACACAACAGAATCACTGATTTAACCCGATACTATTAATTGCTGTATATTCTCAAACACTTCTAGATAAGCTAAGTCAATACCATTAAGACTTTAGTTCCATTATCTCTAGAACCAGATTGTATTCGAGATCATGCAATTTCTTATTTTCTTATCATTTAGTCTCCTCCTATTTTGGCATAGACCACACACAATTATCTACCACACCCCAAGACATTATACTTCGTCAGAACTTCTTATTCCTATTTTCCACTTACAATGTTTAGACACAATCAGATAACTTATAATTATTACTATCCAACAGTGTAACTTTGTTGCAGTGTTGCGGAAGTTAACAATATAGAATCTTTAGATTACTTGTACGACTTAGCTGCGTATTTGATAATTGTAATCTAGAACCACATAGGATATAGCCAATCACAAACCTATATCAAACTGACATTGATATAATGATAGACAATTAGTGCGTCACTATAAAGGTGACCGCACCACAACTTGTAATTAGTCCTAGCCAGCCAGAGCTTGATTAAAACAACGATCCCAACGCCTGCCTAGAGCCTCCCTTAACAAACGTTCAAATAGAGAGGGCATGTAGGTAATGATACAGGCTTGTTATAGATATTCCATATAAACGACCAATAGAGAGCGCATGCAGGTAATGATGCAGGCCTGTATACGATCAAATTAATAGAGAGTTCAAGTAAGTAATGATGCTGGCTTGTTTTAAATATTCCCTGTAAATGACGAAACAGAGAATTCATGTAGCTAATGATGCTGGCTTGTTATAGATATTTCCTGTAAACGAACAAATAGAGAGGCTATGTAAATAATGATGATGGCTTGTTTTAGCTATTCCCTGTAAACGATAAAATAGAGAGTTCATGTAGGTAATGATGCTAGCTTGTTTTAGATTTTTCCTGTAAACGATCAAATAGAGAGTTCAAGTAGGTAATGATGCTGGCTTGTATTAGCTATTCCCTGTAAACGATAAAATAGAGAGTTCATGTAGGTAATGATGCTGGCTTGTTTTAGCTATTCCCTGTAAACGATTAAATAGAGAGTTCATGTAGGTAATGATGCTGGCTTGTTTTCGACTTTTCCTGTAAACGATGAAATAGAGAGTTCAAGTAGGTAATGATGCTGGCTTGTTTTAGCTATTCCCTGTAAACGATAAAATAGAGAGCTCATGTAGGATGTAGGTAATGATGCTGGCTTGTTTTAGATATTTCCTGTAAACGATTAAATAGAGAGTTCATGTAGGTAATGATGCTGGCTTGTTTTCGATTTTTCCTGTAAACGATCAAATACAGAGTTCAAGTAGGTAATGATGCTGGCTTGTTTTAGCTATTCCCTGTAAACGATCAAATAGAGAGCTCATCAATAATTTGATAAAGATTAAGACAATTTTTAATTTAAACTTAAACATGTTTCGGCAGTGCTGCTGCCATCATCAGTAATTTAATGAGTGATCTATACAATGTATGAGCTTATATATAGTATATGAGTATGAAGAACAAAAGAACATTGAAGTGTGTGATTACAGTGAAAGTTTTAAATTTATATGAAAGACTTGTTGATTTAAAGAGGGCTTTTCCCAAAGGATGTGAATGGCTTCCTTAATTTTCAATTGGAAGCCAGTTCTAGCCTGATCAAGTATCTTAAGGTGACTCCGTTATCATTCTCGGCGCACTCGTCTATGACAAACTTTGGGTCATAACTTCCTCTGCTTTTATGCAATTGCCATAAATCATGGCAACTATTAGAGCTTTCATTCACCTATAATACTATATAATTCGATTGCACTGCAGAACAATTTTTTAAATAATATTAGAACTTAAGAAAACTCAATATTTTGGATAAAATTGGATATTGCGAAAAATCTGTCCGTTTTTTTTGGATGAAAGTTTTGGAATCACTTTAGATTGATATAATTCATAACCTGACCAAGTTTTAGCAAAATCGTTGGAGCGAAAGCAATCGTTGGAGCTAATTTCCGTGCTTAATTTTGGTTGTTTTCATGCGGCCGTGCTTTAGCTCCAACGATTTTGCTAAAACTTGCTCAGGTTATGAATTATGTCAATCTAAAGTGATTCCAAAACTTTCATCCAAAAAAACCGGACAGATTTTTCGTAATATCCAATTTTATCCAAAACATTGATTTTACTCAAGTTCTAATATTTATTTTTTTAATGTTCTGCAGTGCAATCGAATTATATTGTGTCATAGGTGAATGATAGCTCTAATTGTTGCCAATGTTTTGTGGCAATTGCATAAAAGCAGAGGAAGTTATGACCCAAAGTTTGTCATAGACGAGTGCGCCGAGAATTATAACGGAGTCACCTTAAATGAGTCACTGGAGCATAGGGCTCGGCATTCCGACGAGCTCTCTAGATGTTTGAAAATGTGAGAGGCCTTATCCGTAGTAAGGTGTTCATGCATGCGCGTAGTAAGGTGTCGAGAGGTTTCACCGAGCTCATGTAAGTAATGATGCTGGCTTGTTTTAGATTTTCCCGTAAACGATCAAATACAGAGTTCAAGTAGGTAATGATGCTGGCTTGTTTTAGCTATTCCCTGTAAACGATCAAATAGAGATTGCATGTAGGTGTAATGATGCAGGCTTGTTTTGGATATTTCCTGTAAACGATCAAATACAAAGCTCATGTAGGTAATGATACTGGTTTGTTATAGATATTTCCTCTAAACGACCAATTAGAGAGGGCATGTAGGTAATGATGCTGGATTATTTTAGATATTTCCTGTAAAGGATCAAATTGAGAGCGCATGTACTGTAGGTAATGATACTGGTTTGTCATTTATATATATTTCCTCTAAACGATCAAATAGAGAGGACATTTAGGTAATGATACTGGCTTGTTTGACATATTCCATATAAACGATCAAATACAGAGAGTGCATGTAGGTAATGATGCAGGCTTGTTTTAGATATTTCTCGTAAACGATGAAATAGAAAGCGAATGTCGGTAATTATGCATGCTTGTTTGAGATATTTCCTGTAAACGATCAAATAGAGATTGCATGTAGCAGTAATGATGCAGGCTTGTTATATATATTCCGTGTAGAGGATCAAATAGAACGGGCATGCAGGTAATGATGCTGGATTACTTTAGATATTCCCTGTAAACGATCAAATAGAGAGCGCATGTAGGTAATGATGCTGGTGTGTTTTAGATATTTCCTGTAAACGTTCAAATAGAGAATTCATGTAGCTAATGATGCTGGCTTGTTTTAGATATTCCCTGTAAACGATCAAATAGAGAGCGCATGTAGGTAATGATGCTGGTGTGTTTTAGATATTTCCTGTAAACGTTCAAATAGAGAATTCATGTAGCTAATGATGCTGGCTTGTTTTAGATATTCCCTGTAAACGATCAAATAGAGAGCGCATGTAGGTAATGATGCTGGTGTGTTTTAGATATTTCCTGTAAACGTTCAAATAGAGAATTCATGTAGCTAATGATGCTGGCTTGTTTTAGATATTCCCTGTATACGATCAAATAGAGAGCGCATGTAGGTAATGATGCTGGTGTGTTTTAGATATTTCCTGTAAACGTTCAAATAGAGAATTCATGTAGCTAATGATGCTGGCTTGTTTTAGCTATTCCCTGTAAACGATCAAATAGAGATTGCATGTAGGTGTAATGATGCAGGCTTGTTTTGGATATTTCCTGTAAACGATCAAATACAAAGCTCATGTAGGTAATGATACTGGTTTGTTATAGATATTTCCTCTAAACGACCAATTAGAGAGGGCATGTAGGTAATTATGCGGGCTTGTTATATATATTCCGTGTAGACGATCAAATAGAACGGGCATGCAGGTAGGATGCTGGATTATTTTAGATATTTCCTGTAAAGGATGAAATCGAGAGCGCATGTACTGTAGGTAATGATACTGGTTTGTTATAGATATTTCCTCTAAACGATCAAATAGAGAGGACATGTAGGTAATGATACTGGCTTGTTTTACATATTCCATATAAACGATCAAATAGAGAGCGCATGTAGGTAATGATGGTGGCTTGTTTTACGTATTCCCTGTAAACGATAAAATAGAGAGGGTATGTAGGTAATGATGCAGACTTGCTTTAGCTATTTCCTGTAAACGATAGGTACATGCCCTCTCTATTTGATCGTTTACAGGAAATATCTAAAACAAGCCAGCATCATTACCTACATGAACTCTCTATTTGATCGTTTTCAGGACCAAATATCTAAAACAAGAGAGCATCATTACCTACATGCCCTCTCTATTTGATCCTTTACGGGAATAGCTAAAACAAGCCAGTATCATTACCTACATGCCCTCTATATTTGATCGCTTACAGGAAATATCTAAAACAAGCCAGCATCATGATGCAGACTTGTTTTAGATATTTCCTGTTGACAATCAAATAGTGAGCGCATGTAGGTAATGATACAGACTTGTTTTAGATATTCCCTGAAAACGATCAAATAGAGAGTTCATGTAGGTAATGATGCTGGCTTGTTTTAGATAATTCCTGTAAACGATTAAATATATATATACATACATATACTTTATTTAGTACCATATAAGCACAAATATTACATATTTGCAATCTATTTTTAGTTAATTAGAGATGGCATGTAGGTAATGGATGGTTGTCAAAAAGCCACTCCATCGGATCGAATGGTTCCATCGGAAAGTGTAAAAGTCCGATGGAACTTGTAATTTTCCGATGGTTCGAATGGAGACTAGAGAATTCCAATGATGCATATCATTATCTACTCGTGTAGGTGGGATTCCTGTGTCATGTTGCATATATTATGGGCTATTAGTATTATGCCCCGGCCATCAGTCCAATGGTGGAGGCTAAATGGGATACCTCAAAAGGACCTCATTAACATAAAACAATAGAACGATGTAGTAACACAATAGATTCGTTCTATTGTTTGGTCGGCCAAGGGCGGTTTGGGTTATGGAAACAAGCCTTTACCCAGTCCAATGGATCGAATGGTTCCATCGGAACGTGTGAAAGTCCGATGGAACATATAGATTTCCGATGGTTCGATTGGAGAACGTAAAGCTCTAATGGAGAATGGCGATTTCGATTCGTACTAACTGGACATTAGATCACGACAAAAAAATTCGCCTGCGCCGATGTGATGGATTCGATGCGACAGAGACTTTTTACCGAAACAAGAGGTCCGAAACAATCTAATCTTTATGATAGCTGCTGCAGGCTCTTATTCGGTAGGTTTTCTCTAACACACTCAGACCATGATGCTCAAGTATACTGTCTGCATGTCATTCCTTCGTATTTTGCATCGATTCAAGGGAGATAAATGTTCGTTTTCTACAAATTTATCATGTCAAATACCCGGCAAATACAACTTTATTCATTCATGGAAGCAATTCATGAAGCGGTCACGAACGATTTAGTGACATTTCCAGGGGAAGACAATGTTCTTTTATAACTTTTTTAGCGCTCTTGTGTGTTAATGTAGTACATCAATGTACATAGCCCGTTTGGCCTACAATGTAGCTGCTTATCTCGATTAGTTAATACTATTTCTAAGCAGCTGTGCTCTTTACTGCAGTTATTCATTTTAATAACAGTTCTCGTTGTATCAAAGAGTACAAATATAAGCTAAAACAAAGTTGCCATTTCTAATTTGTAAATTGCAAAATACGAGGGAAATGAGCAACAGGCAGGGTACTTAAGCTTACATTACATGTAATTCAGCAAATGTTTATACACTTGTTCAATACCTTGCTTGTAAACAAGATTGATTCCAATAAACCTTGAGTGCCTAATAGTGTATCATTTGGCTTGTGTTAATTTACATGGGACTCATGACTCATAGATGCATGGTCATTGATAATCAGAGAGTGACAGTGTTCAATGTTTTTTAGATGAAAATTTCATTTTCATCTGATATTTTACTTAAGGTTTGTATTTTAGATATACATGCAGTTATCATAATCAGCACTTTTACGATTTCCCATTTATTATATATTTTTTATAGATTATCTTAATTTAGCTAAACTGGGTTATCAGCACAATAACAATTGAACAGTAGATTCCTTATCTGCGAAGGGACCGGTGTAATCACTGAGACTAAGAGTTTTACTCGCTGGTACAATATCACACCAGCCAAATAATATCGTGTTTAAATAAAAGTTATTGTATTGTATTGTAATGAACAGCAGATTCCTTGCCTACCGGTACAAAGGACAGTGTAATCACTAAAACTAAGGGTTTTGTTTGCTAGTACAATATCACAGTAATGAACAGCAGATTCCTTAGCTACCGAAGGACATTGTAATCACTAAAACTAAGGGTTTTGCTTGCTAGTGCCACGGACAACAGGTCACGTAGAGTCAGTATTTTGGGTAATATTTGTATTTTCCGTATTGCTTATAAGCTCTCCGTAGCTCTGTTATTGTCTGTATTTGTTTCTGATGACCTTTAAGGTAATCCGAACCCCGACATCTGGTTTTATTTATGACGTCAGCGAAAGCTCCCGACTACCTAAGAAGGGAGAAGGGTATGCAACAAACCCTTATGTAAACATAAATCTTCGTCCTGAGTTTGTGCAAGAAAAGTCACGCGGGGTGGACAAGTGATGACAGGTACACTTTTGGGAGAATCGCAGTGTTAACAGATTTGTATCACAACAAACTCTTGAAATATAAACGGTCAGTAGTTTTAAATAAGAAAAGTAAACAAACTTCGGTAAGTTCTAAAAACGTATCTATCATCACTTGTCCACCCCACGTGATTTTTCTTGCACAAAGTCAAGACGAAGGAAGAGAGAGGTCTAAGCCAATCAGAAGGTAGGATTCAGGTCTGTTGCATACCCTTCTCCCTTCTTAGGTAGTCGGGAGCTATCGCTGACGTCATAAATAAATCCAGATGTCGGGGTTCGGATTACTATAGGTCATCAGAAACAAATACAGACAACTAACAGAGCTTCAGAGAGCTTATAAGCAATACGGAAAATACAAATATTACCCAAAATACTGACTCTACGTGACCTGTTGCCCGTGCTACTGCAATGTCACAGTCATGAATAGCAGATTCCTTAGCTACCGTGGGACAGTGTAATCACTAAAACTAAGGGTTTTGCTTGCTAGTGCAAAATGTCACAGTCATGAATAGCAGATTACTTAGCTACCGTGGGACAGTGTAATCACTAAAACTAAGGGTTTTGCTTGCTAGTACAATATCACAGTCATGAACAGCAGATTCCTTTGCTACCGAAGGACATTGTAATCACTACTAAAAACTAAGGGTTTTGCTTGCTAGCACTAAATATGACACTCATGCTTGCTCTAATCACAAATGATTGTAGTGATAACCCCCAAAAAGTGCAAATGATTATATCAACTATATACAGTCAATCTCAAAAAGGTTTTCCAGATGAAAACAAAAGACTACAATACTACAATAAAATCACATGATTCATTATGTATTCAATTCCCTCGCATGGAATTTCAATTTGAGATGCAAAAGTACACGGCATTGTGAGAAATGAATGTAATGGCGCTGGTATCATGCAACTCGCAGTTCCGCGCGCAGAAATTGAAAACATAATGAATCACGTGACTTTATTGTAGTATTGTACTCTTTTTGTCTGGACAACCTTTTTGAGAATGACTGTA
Organism: Actinostola sp. cb2023; assembly: GCA_033675265.1. Taxonomy (NCBI): domain Eukaryota; kingdom Metazoa; phylum Cnidaria; class Anthozoa; order Actiniaria; family Actinostolidae; genus Actinostola; species Actinostola sp. cb2023. Next base: position 52,833 of record JAUJYZ010001030.1, read on the forward strand.
TCTAAAATGCAAACCTTCAGACTGTTCAGAGATCAAATAATAAGAAAATTACAATCTATTCATCAGCGTTATAATGGCAGCAATATCATTACTATTTGCCTTAACAAAAATCTAGTAAAAGTGTATCTAATGTAAATAAAGTTTATAAATTCATTCATTCATGCACTGTTGACCTTAGTAATTTGTGAAGCTTATATAGCTAATTGCATAATCGTTGTCGGGTTGAAAATCATGAAAGCTATGACCAAAAGGAATTCTGGGAAATTAAAACTCTCAAATAACACTGTCAAATGATCGACCTTTTTATCCAGACTTGTAGGATCTTAGTTAAATAGCTCATATACCTTCAAAACTACGAGAACATTGAATATATCTGTATGTAATGTAGCTCATGAACTGATTTCCCATCCATCCTTGCGGTCTCAGCTTCTATGATTTATGATTTTCAACCCGACAGCGATTATGCAATTAGCTACGTGTATATGTACAGCTATTTCAAAAAACGTTGATACTGAATATAGTGTATTCCAAGACCGAAATGCATTTTGGGACTCGTGTAATATTGTCTAAAGTAATATAAATAATAATAATTTAGTTTATTTTTTTGGAATTCCGTCAGAAACAATATACTAGCTCCATATGGCGAACAAATCTCTGTATATTTACTTTTTATTTCAATATAACGAGGCCCACAATGCCCTTTGGTCTTGGAATACACTATTCAGTATGCAGTATTCAGTTTTCAACGTTTTTGAAATAGCTGTATATCGATACTGCTTTGAAAGTATATAGCTAATTGCATAATCGTTGTCGGGTTGAAAATCATGAAAGCTATGACCAAAAGGAATTCTGGGAAATTAAAACTCTCAAATAACATCGTCAAATCATCGACCTTTTTATCCAGACTAGTTGTAGGATCTTAGTTAAATAGCTCATATACCTTCAAAACTACTAGAACATTGAATATATCTGTATGTAATGCAGGTCATGAACTGATTTCCCATCCATCCTTGCGGTCTCAGCTTCTATGATTTATGATTTTCAACCCGACAACGACTATGCAATTAGCTATATACCTTCCTCCAGCTGTATAAAACAAAATATAGTGGTTCTGGCAGTCAACATGACTTGTAGTTGAAGTGTCCAGAACTGAACAATTATAATTTAGTCCATGATACAAGAGATTGCACTGGTCTATATTTTAAATTTTTAATAATTTGCAATATTTGTTATGGATTTGTAATCTGAAATGAAATTATGTTATTGTTGTTATATGACGGTAAAACTGTGTGAACATAATTTGAATGTTTTAACATACATAGAAAGGCTGATTGACTGATTTTGATTGTTCAATGAGACGTGATGAACAAGAGTGAAATGAAATGTATTAGAACGTGTTCAAACTTGCTGCAAGTCGATGCAAGTCCCTGCAAGTTAGCGGTCAAACTTCTACCGCGCAACTGAAGTCAAATCTTGCATGGACTTGCATTACGTTTGACCGAGGCTTTACACAATGAGATACAGTTTTTGGGGATGTAAATGAATTAATGTTATTGATGTGTTTTTCATAGAAGCGGGTTTCTAGTGGGTTTTATTTTTTGGCATGTGGAGTAGTAAGAATAATGGATACATTCAATGATTTGTAATATAGTAAAAACCCGCATAAAAGAACCCCTATTTTTCCAAGTCAGGCTGAAATGGTTCTTTATATATATTGGGTGTCTAGTGAGAAATCAGGCTGAATAGTTTCTAACAGGTTCTTATTTACAGGGCAAAAAACAATAATTGTTCCTGATACAGTATGGTGTATTTCCTTACAATTTGTTTTAATTAGTGAACTGTTGACACTGAAAGGTCTAATATTATTATTATTCACACTAAGCATTAACAACCCAACTGTATAGTAAATATAATATTTCTGCATATTCAGCACCGACTGTCCCTGTGTGTTCTGAGCTTTTTCATTTTTCACATAAGAACCTGCTTCATTTGTCAGGCTGACCTGGTTCTTATATATCAGCTGATTTTAATTACTCGGGCACTTTCGGAGGAAGCCCGAGTTATAAAATACGCTTTCTTTTTATTCTTTTTATTTATTTTTGGTTGTACACAAAATGCGAAGTATTTGTTCGTATCGAGTTTCAAGATTGCTCAGTCGAATGAAGGCCCTCATCTCACATACAAACACGCTGATCGTAGTAGACCCGATAGGCCCACACTAACAGATGTCGTTGTTAAGTGTTCCGAACGATACAGCACGAGCTTCTTTCTACACAGCACTTCTAGTCGTCGGTAGTCTTGTTAAAATTAAAATTGGCTAAATTTCAGCCTGGAGGTTCTAAATCTGCAGTTTCTTATATGCGGGTTTTTACTGTACTAGTAATTATTTTATAACGGGGTATATACTCCTGTGATCGGCAGTTAACAAACCAATGCTTCTGAGGATCTTTCAGTGATTGATATCAACATATTTCAGTGCCAACATCCCGGGGACGAGAGCCGACTCCCATATGAGATAAATTGGTGGGGATGCTCGTACCATTTAGGGTTTGAAATCCACGATTAGGTACCGATTAGGGGGTCTCAGATTTAAAAGGACCACCAAGACACAAAGTCGGTTCCTTTTAGGATATCTGTTCAGTTTGTCTGTTGTTTTGCAAAGTTTCTGAGGCATCCCAAATTTAAAACCGCCAAATATACTTATTGTTGCGTCCCCTTTCGTGAATGATATCGTCTTTTTGTCGTCCGGTTGACTGAAAACAACTATCTTCACAAATAACTAACTGGCGTTCTCGTTCTCTTTGCATCGTCAAACATAGGCATTTCACATTTCATAGCTTTGCACAGAACACCTGAATTAAGTTAGACCAAATCAAGCTAGTGAGAAAGCACGTATTTACACATTGTTGTTGCAGTGGTGAGAAAATAAACTGTCCGTACTTAAAAACCGGGTAGACTGTGTATAAAAATGGCTAAAAAATGGACATTATAATTGGAACAGGAATTAGTGTTCGTTGTCCGTATTATCCGGTGTCCGTAATATATATCCGGTGTACGTCCGTAAAATTCGGGTGTCCGTAAAGTAAAGGCCGATTCGACACGTACGTAATACGTGCTTTTGGAATCGGCGTATACTACAAGATAGTTTAATCTCGGATCTGGGATAGGCTATCACCGAAGGCTCTAACAACATGATTTATCAATATGAGACTGGTCGAGTCTGAATTCACAAACCTTGTTGGAGGAAGTTTATGTCGTCTTGTTTTCAAAATAACCACAATAATTCATAGAGATATGGATTTATCAATCCAGTACTAGTACTGCAAAGGGTTTAGAGATCTTCAGAACTTAGAACGAAGTGAGTTGATACACGCAGCCGGCGGTGAAGAGAACAGTTGTAAGGTTTTCAGCCGACCGATAACCGTCGAGGTAAACCCATATTTACACTTCATCCAAACATTGTTTAATCACTCTGCGATGTCTAGTTTATGTATACGGTATTTGTATTTGTATGGATATATTTATGGTAACAAATAAACTATGTCATTGTCATTCATGATTCGCTGAGTTTGTGAAATCGCAGTACTGAAATTGCAAGGAAAGCAAGTTCTATCGAGCTCGAGTCATGCAACGACGAGCAACCAAACACTGTTTTAATCGCACTATAAGATATCTACTGATTTAGTTCAAATAGGTTACATTTCCTTTAGAAGCCCGACTTCACGCTAGAAGAGCGTCTAGTTCTTTTTAGAAGGAATATCGAAAATTCTACTTGTAGCAACTAGCAATCGTCGTATAAATGCAAGAAGATAATCCCAAGAGTTCGTGTCTGAAATATGCTATTGGCTGACAAGAAAACAGCTGATAGGGGTAGTACTCCAGTCAGTGCTCAAAGAAATCAAATGCAAATATTTCAATTGATATTTTTATTTTATTAGCTCTATTTTCTCCAACATTCCCTTTTTAATTACATGTATAATTATGTATATAACATTTTTGACGACTCGGACATTTGACTCGGACAGTTGACTCGGACTCGGTCTTGACTCGGACTCGGATTTGACTCGGGAAATGGATTGACTCGTTAAAGGTTGAGTCAGGCATCTATCAGCTTTTGAAAACGGCGTATACTACAAGATAGTTTAATCGAACATTGTATTCACCACTGGACGAATCAGTCGTGTCGAAATGAGCATTAAAGGTTGAGTGAGGCGTCTATCAGCTTTTGAAAACAGCGTATACTGCAAGATAGTTTAATCGAACATTGTATTCACCACTGGACGAATCAGTCGTGTCGAAATGAGCATTAAAGGTTGAGTCAGGCGTCTATCAGCTTTTGAAAACGGCGTATACTACAAGATAGTTTAATCGAACATTGAATTCACCATTGGACGGATCGATAATGATATGTACGATTGGACTTTCTGTTATTCCGATGGAACCAATGGAACCATTCGACTGCCTGTTGAGATCAGTGAGTTTACACAGGAAACCCAAACAGTACGATTCACCACTGGACGGATCGATAATGATATGTACGATTGGACTTTCTGTTATTCCGATGGAACCATTCGACTGGATGTTCCCTGTAAACGATCAAATAGAGAGCGCATGTACGTAATGATTTTGGTTTGTTTTAGATATTTCGTCCTGAAAACGATCAAATAGAGAGTTCATGTAGGTGATGAAGCTGGCTTGTTTTACATATTTCCTGTAAACGACTAAATAGAGAGGGCACTGTAGGTAATGAAGCTGGCTTGTTTTACATATTTCCTGTAAACGACTAAATAGAGAGGGCATGTAGGTAATGAAGCTGGCTTGTTTTAGATATTTCCTGTAAACGACTAAATAGAGAGTTCATGTAGGTAATGAAGCTGGCTTGTTTTAGATATTTCCTGTAAACGACTAAATAGAGAGTTCATGTAGGTGATGAAGCTGGCTTGTTTTAGATATTTCCTGTAAACGACTAAATAGAGAGGGCATGTAGGTAATGATGGTGGCTTGTTTTACATATATATACGCACATATACTTTATTTAGTACCATATAAACACAAATATTACATATTTACAATCTATTTTTAGTTAATTAGAAATGGCATGTAGGTAATGATGCTGGCTTGTTTTAGATATTCCCTGTTATTCAAATGTTCGACCTGGAAAACACATTACGAGATGAAAGGAAACTAGAAAAGCAGCCAATGACATTCGATCCACACTGGAACGAGGAAGTTCTATTTGCATTGAATGGTCAATCAACTGACTCACTCCAGGTCTGTATTCGTTTGCATGAGCTGGACTCGTTCTCCGATGAACACGTGATTGGTCAAGTGACAATTACGCTGTCTGAACTGAATTTTGGGAACAATGGCTACACGTGGTATGACCTGGCTGATTCCAATAAGGTAACTACACACCATTCGCGTACAGCTGCTTAGTTAATCCTAGGGATAAGGCTTAGGTAGGAAGAAGCTGAACTAAATGTATTCCGCGGGCCTATTGATATTGCTTGAAAAATGTTTAAATCGTACGCCCCATTTACAGAACACATTGAGAACTCCCCATAATTTACTATTAGCGAACCTAATATATTGAAAAAACTATACTGCAATGTTCCAGACCGCAGAAGCACGAGAACCTTACCCTATCCCAGACCTGCGAAGCCCGATAAATATTAACACGAGAAACATTCCCTATCCGAAACTTCAGAAGAACGAGAACCATAACTCATCACAGACGTGATAAGCACGAGAACCATACCCTATCCCAGACCTAAGAAGCACGAGAACGATACACTTTGCCAGATCTGAGAAGCACGAAAACCATACTCAATCCCAGTCCTGAGAAGCACGAGCAACATTCCCTATCACAGACTTCAGAAGCACGAGAACCATACCCTATCCCAGATCTGAGAAGAACGAGAACCATACCCTATCCCAGACATAAGCAGCACGAGAACCATACCCTATCCCAGACCTGAGCTCGAGAAGCACGCGAACCATTCCGCATCCCAGACCTGACAAGCACAAGCACCATACCCGCTTATCCCAGTCCTGAGAAGCACGAGAACCATACCCTATCCCCGACCTGAGAAACACGAGAACCATACCCTATCCCAGACTTCAGAAGCACGAGAATCATAAGCTATCCCAGACCTGCGAGGACCGATAAATATTAACACGAGAACCATTCCCTATCCCAGACTTCAGAAGCACGAGAACCACACACTATCACATACATGAGAAGCACGAGAACCATATCCTATCCCAGTCCTGAGGAACACGAGAATCATACCCTATCCCAGACCTGCGAAGCCCGATAAATATTAACACGCAAACCATTCCCTATATCCCAGACTTCAGAAGCACGAGAACCATATCCTATCACTAACATGAGAAGCAAGAGAACCATACCATATCAGATCTGAGACGCACGATAACCATAGGCTCTCCCTGAGCTGACAGGCACGAGAACCATATTCTATCCTAGGCCTAAGAAACACGAGAACCAATCCCTATCGCAGACCTGAGGAGCACGAGAATTATACCATATTTCAGACCTAAGAAGCAGGAGAACCATACCCTATCCCAGGTCCGAGAGGCACGAGAACCATACCATATCCCAGATTTTAGAAGCACGAGAACCTTATCCTATACCAGACCTGAGAAGCACGAGAACCATAGCCTATCCCTCACCTGAGAGGCACGAGAACCATTCCATATCCCAGACCTGAGAAGCACGAGAACCATACCCTATCCCAGACCTGAGAGGTACGGAACCATACCCTATCGCAGACCTGAAAACCACGAGAACCATACCCTATCCCAGGCCCGAGAAGCAGGAGAACCATACTCTATCCCAGTCCTGAGAGGCACGAGATTCATACTCTATCCAGGACGTGAGAAGAACTAGAACGATAGCCTATCCCAGATCTGAGAGGCACCAGTACCATATCCCATCACAGACAGCAGCAGCACTAGAACCATACTGTATCACAGACATGAGAAGCACGAGAACCATACACTATCACTGACATGAGAAGCACGAGAACCATACGCTATCCCATACCTGAGAGCACGAGCACCATACCCTATCACAGTCCTAAGAAACACGACAACCTCACGCTATCTTAGACCTGTGAAGCACGGGAACCATACAATATCCCAGACCTGAGAGGCACGAGAACCATGTATATATATAGATACCGCGCGCGCGCGCTCAAGCATGTTATTACGGCCTGGGTTTTGGGTAAAACACTCAAATTTGCCTTAATTGCGTTTGGAACAGAAAAATTAATAAAACGATTTTCGGCTACATAATATATTTCATGAACCTTAACATTTTGGTACGTATTTCAAAATAAGGGATGGGTCACGTGAACTCTCACGTCACAATTAACGGTTTTCATTTTGGGGAGACGGAGACAAAAGGCACCAAAGTAATTTTTGTGTTTTTATTTTTGCTTTGATGTCCGTATTATGAATCTGCCTTAACACTTAATCTGACTTAGCAGCGAAAACAAAGCAAAAAGCCTGTCTAAAACTAGTTTTATATTATAAAGCGAATAGAAGAGGACTCTCCGTGCTTCTATAAAAAAATAATGCACTTCTGTGGTCTTGAAAGCTGCTGAATGTACTCGCGTTCCGCTCGTGCATCCACTACCAGCAGTTTCAAGATATCAGCGTGCATTATTTTTGTATAGAAGCACGGAGAGTCATCTTGTGTTAGTTAAATGATGCATTTTTGTTGTGTATAGGTGGAGTTTGAGTATGTTGGTGATGTTCTTCTGTCATTGAATTATTTCCCGACGACCCAAAGATTAACGATCGTAGTGCTTAAAGCACGAAAACTAAAGATCGACTCTACCAGTGGATTATGGGGTAAGAAAACAACTCACACAGTTATTGATTTTGAAAATACTTCATCCACTTTCTTATTTATGATCAATACTGATTGTCTGTAGGCCAGGGAGTGAAACCCTCCCCCCTCTGGGATTATTCCAGACATATCATATACCGTTTCAAATCTTTGCCGAAGGGTATTCCAAAAATGTCCAATTAGCAAGCAAAATACACAAAACTTTACCGAGTTACTAAATAAATATTTATAAAACAAACTAGACGTTCTACTAGCGTGAACTCGGGCTTCTTAATAAAGCTGTTTTGATATATTTTAAATGTGAAACCTAATAGCTTATTTGTATCATCATACCATGACGAACTTAGTGGTCTGCTGAGCGTAGTCCCAGGCGTTATCTCTCCTAACCGAGCGCGAAGCGCGAGACTGAGTACGAGCGCGTAAGCGCGAGAGAACGCCTAGTGAATAATGCCAAATACTATCCTGATTTGGCTAAAAACTATCCTTATTTTAAAAAGCGATTTTTTTTTTTCGTATTTACCCGATTTTGCTGTTACGACGATATTTCGAAACAATGAATATAGATATTGCCCTACACGGGGCAAGAACCAGACTTTTCTTCGGTTTTAACAAGAAATCAAACGGATAAAAGCGAGCTAAAAGAGCCGATCACAAGTCCAGCAGGAGGATACATAACATGTCATCTCGCTTTGAAATATTTTCGCATTGGGTGAATAATTCTCAGTTGTTTAGTATAATAATAATAATAATAATAATATATAATATATAATATATAATAAAGTATAATAAGTTATTCCATCTTTCAAATCATTCATATATATTCTACTTTTGTAACTGCTTCAACAATGCATCGTTTTATTAAGGACCGCAGTGATTCCTTTGTTATTCCCCGGGTTATTCAGGCTAGTTTACGCTGTGATATTGCGCTGTCTGGAGATACACACGCCTGATCAGGTAAGAAATCGACCAGTTCAGTTTAAAACAAGTTTATGTCGTTTAAAATACTGTTTTGACATTTGTATATTCAGATCTTTAGATTATCGAATATGAGCTCCTGACCTAGTCTCCCTCGCATCCGTTCTACGAACGGATGCGAGGGAGACTACTCCTGACCCTGTTTGCAGTGAGGTCAATGAAGGCTCGCTTCAGCTCGTTTAATAACGTTTTGTTATCAATATTTGGCGAAAGTTACCTTGATTATTTTGTAGATAAAGGTCGAAATTCCATACGTTCGACCCTACGAAAGGCAAAGGGCTCACCTCCCACGGCATCTCGTTTTATAAATAACGTAAAATCTTGGATCTGGCATTATTCACTAGGCTTTCCCGAGGGGGCTTTCCGGTGACGTCATCAGAACCTCCCTCGTCGGTTAAAGCCTGGAACTAGGCTGCATGGCATCCTGCCGATGTTCTGCTACTGAGTCGCAGAACATCGGCAGGGTGCCTATGTTACATAATGTTCGTAATTGAAAGGTTCTGCCAGCAAGTATAAATATATAACTCGAAATAAGAGTTTGTGATAAAAACAGTGTAGGTCGTGCGAGTTCGAAAGCCGCCGGCTGAATTAGATGAACAAGACGCTCAATGAGCGTACACTCGAGCATTATGACAAGGACAATGTCAGTTGCTTGACGAGTAACCTGACAATGACTGACAGTGCGTTTGTATGTGAGAGCGTATTTAAGAGGAACTGATGGATGGCTTGCCTTGGATACAACATAATTTCTCTTCTGCACAGGTCAACTGCTTCTTTCACTTCTAGTCGTCGAATACGATGACTTAGCACTATCTCAGTATCTGCCCTGAGCGAACAATACTTCGATTAAGTTCGATATACGCTCGGAAACTATTTGACACGTTTGAGCAATGTTTGAGTGAATCATACTTTCGGATTTAGTTCGATAGGCGTTCGGAAACTATTCGATCCGTTTTTGGCGACCATGAATATGCAACCTCAAGTGACCTCAAGTACGTTTAAAGACGTACCACAGACGTACTTCGAAGAGTCGGAGATCTTTATCGATGTTCACCGACACAAATAGTCTCCCTCGTCACGCAACTGTCATTGTCATAATGCCCGACTATACGCTCATTGAGCGTCTTCTTCTGTAATAGATCCCTAAAATCTAAGGAAGTTTTGACTTCGATTGTATTTTTGCCGTTCACTGACCTGTTTTGAGCGTGGAAATTCTGTTTTAAATAGCGCTACGCGGCGGTTCTAAAATTAGGTCGCGTATAATAGATGTATGACTCACACAAGGATCATACAACTGTCATCGTACTGAAAAGAACACGGAGAAACCTACATTTTATCATGAAAACACTGTTTATTTTCAAAACAATTGTCAGTAAAAAAAAACTAACAAAATCGAACTGAAGGATATGAAAAATTTGGCTTGTTTGTCTGAGTTGTGACGTCACTAATTAATGCGCTTCGCTATTGTGCAAGTATATAAATAGCCTAAAACTACTTAATAATAATAATAAAAAGAAGGCCCATTTTATTACTCGGGCTTCCTTCGGAAGGGCCCGAGTAATTAGATTCCCAAGGAAGCACCTGGAGATCACAGTAAACTGTAATTTAAGCAATTCCAGGTCGTGCGAGTTCGAATGTTCGAAATCCGGCTGAATTAGATTGCCAAGGAAGCATCTGGAGATCACAGTAAACTGTAATACTCACAGAAATACAGCTCTTGCGGGCCAAGTTTCTCTGCTGCTTCCAGGACGCCAATTTAAGCAATTCCAGGTCGTACGAGTTTGAATGTTTGAAAGCCGGCTGAATTAGATTGCCAAGGAAGCACCTGGAGATCACAGTAAACTGTAATACTCACAGAGATACAGCTCTTGCGGGCCAAGTTTCTCTGCTGCTTCCAGGACGCCAATTTAAGCAATTCCAGGTCGTGCGAGTTTGAATGTTCGAAAGCCGGCTGAATTAGATTGCCAAGGAAGCACCTGGAGATCACAGTAAACTGTAATACTCACAGAAATACAGCTCTTGCGGGCCAAGTTTCTCTGCTGCTTCCGATTTGAAGTGTTGTTCCCGCCAAAATAATTATTTGCCGTTTTCGAGTTAAATACGATTTCAAGTCACACTGAGCAGCGAGAAAAGGTAGCCTGAGCAAAATATATTTCCATTTGAGCAAAATAGACCAAATAAAATAGAAAAATGACGGTAAAATGACCGATATGATTTTACAGAGTGATGTGTTATCGTGTGGAGAAAGCCCGCGAATATGATTTACAAGCTCATGACCTTGAAAATCGTGTTCCGGTATGTATCATGTTGCCACCGTGTTAAGTATTAAAACTGAGCGACTGTTTAACGTTATCAACACTGTACAGATTAAGACAGTGTTGAAATACATTTTATTTCTATAAGTAGAGAACCTGCTCAGCAATTCAAAGTCGCACTAAGTTCCTCATGAAGTAGTTTTAGCCTATTACTTGCACAATTTATAGCATAATTTCCACGCTCAGAACGGGTCAGTGAACGGAAAAATGCAATCGAAAACATCCTTAGATCACGGGTAACAGGTCACGTAGAGTCAGTATTTTGGGTAATATTTGTATTTTCCGTATCGCTTATAAGCTCTCCGAAGCTCTGTTATTGTCTGTATTTGTTTCTGATGACCTTTAGATATCCGAACCCCTAACAGTAATCCGAATCCCGACATCTGGTTTTATTTATGACGTCAGCGAAAGCTCCCAACTACCTAAGAAGGGACTCCAGTCATGGGTGCTTTAAGTGTGGCAAGAGGTGCGACCTATGCCAAAACTTCTTGGTTCAGTCTGATTGTTTTAGGAGTTTTTCCACTGGTCGTACTTACAAGATTAGGCAATCTGTTTGCTGTACTTCTAGCAACGTTATCTATCTTATTTCATGTACTAAATGCAACCTTCAATATGTCGGTTCCACTTCTAATCAATTTAAGGTCCGTTTTCGCAATCGCAAATCTTCTATTGTTACTAAGAAAACAAATTGCGAAGTAGCCATCCATTTTAATGATAGCCCGCATAATCTCAATGACTTTAACTTCATTGTTATAGAAAAAATAACACATTCTCAAACTGATAGTGATCACGATAGAATTCTGCTAACTAGGGAAGCTTACTGGGCCACGCAGCTTCGTACTTTACGCCCAGAAGGCCTCAACAAAAGGCAAGAATTTGGTATGTCTCGCAGCTGCTTACAAGATCTGTTGTGATTGGATAATACAAACAATAGAATTCATTATCTACTCGTTCTATGGATTGGGTTCCATTGTTTTACTCTAATAGTATTCAACCAATTGGACGAGATCTTCTAAGAGCTGCGACCTTACCCAAGAATTTAAGTCGAAGCGTAGAATTCATTTTCAGGCATAGGGTCTATTCATCTAGATTTCTATTCATGCATGCGCACGTATATTTCTCGTTTATTATTGTTGGTTTGACAAAGGATGATGTAACTTGGTCCCTTTAGGTTTCCTTTGGGCATTTCCCCCTGGTGATTGGTTACATCATCCTTTGTTTTCCTTAGCGTATATATACTTGTAACACAGTAGGTAATCTTTACATTTTTATCAATTTTATCCTGTACATATTCATGATTATTATATTTTTTTCTGAAGAAGGCTGAATTGCCGAAACGTTAATATATTATTTGGAACAGTCAGAGGTTGCCTGCGTCTCTTCTTCTTCGTTACATTTAATCTATATATATATATAAAGAGTAAAAAATTAATTAAACCTTCAACTTCACCAGCCCAGATGACACATGGCACTAATCAGTGAGCTTTCGACTTTTATTTCAGTCTTCATCAGCCTATAGTTACAAGCTACAACAGAAGGCTATACACCCTATGCAATACTCGATTTCTTGAATTTGCATAAATTTGCAAAAACTGAAAGAATAACGAGTTAAGCAAAGGTAAAATAATAGATTGAAAGATCATCCACAGCTTAGTAATTACCCCAAAAGTGCATTAATAAAAATGAAACTATCATAAAGTAGTAAGCGTTTGAAAGGTGCAAAATACATGGAAACGAGGCATTTAGGGCCAAAGTCCGGTTTCTGTCACAAATCTTTGTAATTTCAAGTCACTATATCTTTTCACGATTTCGTAGTACAGCCCTAAAATTTGGTGTGTTCATTTTTGATAACACTCTCTTCAAAGAGATTGTCAGATATTGCTGTAACATATTCCCAATAACAAAGTGAATGAGATTTTACGATTCTACCATTTATGCATATATTATATACTAAATTTATAATATGCATATATTAAAAAGATAAAAATAAAAACAATACTAAAAACAATGTGCAAAAAGAACAGATAAAAACTAATTAAAATTAACTCTGATTAACTTTATTCTGAGAATAAAATTCCTTACGCTTATTGAGACCAAAAGGCTGAATGGTTCGTAATTGAGCCATCCAAAAACCCTCCCTCTTATTGATAATAGAATTGTTGTTATTATGGATCTGTTCAATAAGGATGAAGTTAAAATCAGAAAGAGAATGAGGCGATATATATTTATATATATATATACACCTAATTTCAAAAACGTTGTCCAAATAGCCAAATACGAATTCATTCAAAAAGACAAAAGAAACAGTTCAGCTTGAGTGCACTTCTTTTGTCTTTTAATGAAATCCTATTTGGCTTTTTTGATTATTATTGGACAACGTTTTTGAAATTAGGTGTATATAAATATATAAAATATATAAAATGTCGAGTTCAATATGTAGGCTCAACCAAAAATGAATTTAAGGTTAGATTTAGAAATCACAAGTCAGCTATGTTAACTAAGAAAAACCACTTGTGAAGTAGCTATACATTTTAATAGTGCACATCATAAGTTATCGGATTTTAGCTTTATGTGCATTGAGTCAATACATAATTTAGAAAACATAGAACAAAATCTACTTAACAGAGAAGCATATTCGGTTTTACTTATCAGCCATTCGGACTTAATAAAAGATTATAAATTAATTCTAGGAATAGATAGTATTTTAGTGAATAGTTTTTTGGTGTTTTTACTTCATTTTAGTTTTACTTTAGTTCTAGGTTTTAGCGCGCGCCTTGCATGTGCTCACGCGCGCTATTTGTTGTTTTCTTGTTTTCTTGTGTCACCTAGTGGACGTGATTTAGCGGTTGACTGCGCGCGGATCAAATCAGTCTTGCTGATGAAGGCCGAATGGCCGAAACGTACAATTAAACAGTGTACAAAGTTACAAGTTTTTTTTCTCTGATATTTCTTTTGCTGAGACCCCAAAGGACTTTGTAAATGTCATAGTACATAATAATAATAATAATAATAATAATAATAATAATAATAATAATAATAATAATAATAATAATAATAATAATAATAATAATAATAATAATGGTTTAATCACAGTATATCTACATAGTAGCTTTACATCTGTGAACTAGAAAACTAAACTTAAGACCAGTTGAGAAAACGAAACTAGTTTTCGCTAAGTAAGTTAATAAAGTGCGTAAAGGAATGAAATGAAGGTATAGAACCTCGTCTTATGTACTATGAAAGTTACAAGTTGGTGTCTTGGTTTTACCTTTATTCTACATATGATATATATAAAGTAATAATTGGAGTCGATGTTGAGTAACAATTACATTTTATATCTACAGAACTGTTTCGTATGATAGGTTTGACCCTATCACACTCATCAGGAGTAAAATGTTAATACTTTATATTCGCTCTACGCCACCGTATTGAGCACTTTGTTGCATATAATTTGATGCCAAAAACATTGGATATATGTGAAGTTTATAGAACGAGAGACCGTGTTTTATCGGCATATAAAGATCCGAGCCGTAGGCGAGGATCTTTATGGCCGATAAAACACGGGCTCGAGTATATTCGTAAGGATATTCGTAACTTGCTGTCGGTGCTATGCGAAGGTCAATTATATTTAAGGTTGCTTTATGTGGCTCAGTTATTATTAAGTGTTTTTCTGCGTTACATAAATTACATCGCTTCGTTAGGTTTGTATGGGCCTTTGTCCTGTAATTTGCGATGTAATTTATGTACCGCAGAAAAATACTTAATAATAACTGAGCCACATAAAGCAACCTTAAATAAACGCAACGAACTCGTATCAACATGCAGACATCAACGAAAGTACATTCTCAAGTATAATTAGACATCATGAAATCACTTTCATCTTTAACGGCATATTCCAAAGGTTTGCCAACTTGATCATATTATTGTCAATCAATCAATCTATTTATTTATTTATTTATTTCATTCATTCATTCATTCATTCATTCATTCATTCATTCATTCATTCATTCATTCATTCATTCATTCATTCATTCATTCATTCATTCATTCATTCATTCATTCATTCATTCATTCATTCATTCATTCATTCATTCATTCATTCATTCATTCATTCATTCATTCATTCATTCATTCATTCATTCATTCATTCATTCATTCATTCATTCATTCATTCATTCATTCATTCATTCATTCATTCATTCATTCATTCATTCATTCATTCATTCATTCATTCATTCATTCATTCATTCATTCATTCATTCATTCATTCATTCATTCATTCATTCATTCATTCATTCATTCATTCATTCATTCATTCATTCATCCATCCATCCATCCATTCATTCATTCATCCATCCATCCATCCATCCATCCATCCATCCATCCATCCATCCATCCATCCATCCATCCATCCATCCATCCATCCATCCATCCATCCATCCATCCATCCATCCATCCATTCATTCATTCATTCATTCATTCATTCATTCATTCATTCATTCATTCATTCATTCATTCATTCATTCATTCATTCATTCATTCATTCATTCATTCATTCATTCATTCATTCATTCATTCATTCATTCATTCATTCATTTATTTATTTATTTATTTATTTATTTATTTATTTATTTATTTATTTATTTATTACATGCTTCGGTTTGTAGAATGTAACATGCAATCACATAAATACCAATTGCTTGGTTTCAATCAGCTGTTAAAAGTCCTTGAATCTCATTATTTGCTTCAAATGACGGGCAAACACTGCCCTCCATGTGCTATCAAGCAGAGAGTATTCTTTTGAAAAGGTGCAATTCAGCTGATGAAAATTCCTCACGAGGCCGGAAGTGACGTCTAATGAAAACCAGCAATTGCTTCAGTGTATAGAGTGCTACTTGGACGAAAATCGATCGAAATTTAATTTTGCTGAAACTTCACTGATATAATCTCAAAGAGCCATACAATTACTGGTTAATGTGTTTTCTCAAAATTCCTATGGGAAGTATTACATTTTTATGAATCTTTAGAAGTGTCAATGAGGTCATCTACTCAACCCTAACAATCAACACAGCTTCACTCCATACATTTCTTTGTGTTTAGTTTCTTGAATTATTTTATTTCTATGAAGCTAAAAGCCGTTTGGGTGAAGGAGTTTTCTTACATTATTTGTGCTGAGGATTGATTGTCTGACCAGTTGTCTTCAATGCAGAGCTGTTATCTGAACAAAACATTGAGATATTTTGACTCACAAAATACAAAGAAATGTATGGAGCTGAATGTTGGGTTGAGTAGATGACGTCACTGACACCTCTAAAGATTCATAATAATATAGTACTTCCCTCTGGAATATCGAAAAAAGATTTTAACTAGTTATTATTAGACCCTTGAAGAATTATTCAATGAAGTTTCAGCTAAATTAAATTTCGATCGATTTTCGTCCAAGTAGCACTTTAACTGAAGAGTGGACTGACTTCACGTCGGTCTACGAAACAAATTGTATTAAACTCTATGTACTCAAACACTGAGTAGTATACACATTGGTTAAATTCGCTCCTTCATTGTAGAGCACTATCTTGGTTTCACCGGTAACTTCACCTGAATTACAACATGCAACGACTAGCTACAACTTTTCTATTATTGTTAGGTCCATTGGTTAAAGTGTTCTTCCAAGTGAATAAGAAAAGAATAGGTCGCAAGCGAACAGCGATGCAGAAGAAGACATGCAATCCCGTATACAACGAGGCTTTTGCATTCAAGGTTTCCCAAGAGGCACTACTAATGATTACATTTAGAATACTGGTAGTCAACAAGACATCTCATGGACAAGATGAGGTTATAGGCCACGTGACCCTAGGGCAGCACGTGACTGGCAGTGGCTTCTCACACTGGAGTCACATGCTTGCTGCATTGCGTAAACCAGTAGCTATGTGGCATCCCATAATACCACTTAAAGACTGATACAATATGGTGATTGGAAACTATAATATGTTCATAATTAAAATGGGGGTGTTTAATGCAACGTTATCAAGTTTCAATTATATGGGGACGTCCATTAACCAATAATTTGTGACCAAAATATTAATTTATAGAACAGGTCCCTCTTGCGCTATCCAGCGGATAAATCCTTATCCAGTGTATAAGTTGATGCTGTTCTGATCTAATATAGTTATCCACTGGATAAGGATTTATCCGCTGGATAGCGCTATTCACCGTGCGTACAACCGGGCCTGACCAATAGCTATTTATTTTATTGGTATTTGATGTATATTCGTCTGGGCTGGAATTCCTAGAATTGGTAACAACAACCAAATATTAAAAAGATTTAGCATATATTTAGATATTATTTGCCGACAAATATTGTATTTTTATTGGTTAAAGTTTTACTGTTTTCCTATCCGTCAATTTTGATTCGGCCTGAGAAACTCTTCTCTCGTCTCTCGTCTCTCGTCTCCCTCGGCCCCATTGAGTAACAGTGCATAACTCAGGGATGAGTGCAAAGCGCTTTTTTAGCTTTTTGGGTTTGAGTTGCTTTTGGCTATGATTTTTTGGGGGTACATTGTTTGACTCTTTGGGGACAGGTTTTTTTTGTGGTGAAATGGACAGTTTTGGGGTTGTGGACCCTAGGAATTGTTTTGGTTTGAGTTTTAGCTGTATTGGAATTTTTATGACTTCCAGGTCACTCTGAATAACCCATTAGGGAGTAGCCCCTAGGTTTTCCAGGATATATATAGACATCACTAGATAAGTTAATTCACTACAAGGTTTGTAAATAATGCATAGGAAACACGGCGTGGATGGGATGTTAGTTTTGTGTGAAAAACATTAATTTAATAAAGTTTATGATTCTATGTTTTGGGTTTCTTGGGAGTTATTCTACAATGTTTTTGACATAGTCACCGACGTTTCGGCGGACTTGGTTCGTTGATGCATGTAGTTGTTTCCCTCTTGAATGCTCTATCTAAGAAGGGTTTCCATTGTTCCATTTGCGCATAGGTGTTCAATGGGGTCTTGTTGTTACTAATGACTCTTATGCTTTCAATAGTTTCCAGGAATTTTCTTTTGACTGTATTGCTTTCTTGTCCGATGATTTTACTATTGTGCCATTCTATGTTGTTTGGGCAGATCTGGTCATGCTTATCTGATTTGCAATTTCTTCAGGAATGACAGGATTATCGTTGTGTAGATTTGAAAAGGATTGTAAACACTCTTTATAGAATGCTGTCAGATTCAGAGACAGTTTAGAGAGCTCAAAATTGCAGTTAAAAAGAATATCTCCACCTAGATTTTTCAGGTAATATTTCAAAAAGAGTTTCCAAGAAGACGCATAATTTTCGAGGTACCTCTTAAGACAGATTATCCTTTGTGTTTGAATTAACAACTCAATATCGGGCATTCTCAGACCTCCACCTTGAGTATCATTTATTAAAGCAACACGTTTAATTTTATCTTTTCCATTCCAAACAAAATTAAACAATAGCTTGTTTATTTCACAAAGGAAAGTTTTACTCACAGGTAACAATGCTACTAAGTTCAACTTCCTAAAGGGACAGTTGTCAGACAAAATTAAGAAGAGAGTTGAAGGTATTATGGCCAGTGATGACAACTATCATCTTCTAGTTCAAACTCTAGTGGATAACTATGGTAACAAAACTTCAATCAAGAATGCCCATTGTGTTGCACTTGTCTCAATCAACAAACCACAATACACAGCAACAGTTCTTCGTGCATTTTATACACCGAATCGAAATATGGCGACCAATTTGAATAACTATTGTTCTGGACTGACCAACCTCTCATTCATGTGAAAACGCTTTTGTGTTTCCACGTGAACACGAGGTTGGTCAGTCCAGAACAATAGTTATTCAAATTGGTCGCCATATTTCGATTCGGTGTATGACAGCATCATAAGTGATATCAGATCCCTTTATTTATTTATGAAGTGAAAAAGTTTGAACAAGTAGCCTACATCAACATTAACAGTCAGCAGCCCAAACCAAGGACACCTCCCAACAAGCCGATGACAGTAGTCTCCTCTGAAACTGGCACTGCTACCGCTCTTTCGGCTGCAGCCAGTCAGTCAAGGAATAAGAAATTCAAGCCTTTCAAGGGACCAAAGAAGATTTATTGTCGATTCTGTTACATTTCAGTGTGAGTTCCAATTTGATGAAAGAATGTCAGCAGTACAAACTAAACAGTTATGTATTAATTGTCTCAAGCCTAATCACACAGCAGCTCAGTGTCAGTCAGAGTGGAAGTGTACAGTGTGCCGAAAACCTCACCACACAGCACTCCATGGAGCATTAGCAATTCAGTCAAGTTCATTTTCTTCTAATTCATCAATAGGTGTTCCAGCAGCATCCCAACCGGTTACACAAGCAGCAGCTGTTATGGATGTCAACACACAACAGAAGAATGGACACAATAATTCACCAATCCTCCCATCCTGCGCTATTGGACTTTTAGAAAATAGCGCTATAGAAATACATTATTATTATTATTATTATCAAGCCAAAACAACGAAAACACTAGGAATGGAATAAATCCAAATGAGCCTCAGATCTCATTCCATTCAGAGTGCAGCAATAATTCTACAGAGAGTACTACACAAGAGAGTACTAATACATGTTACAGTACATCAAGCTTAAATTGTAATTCTCCTAAAAACAGCAGTTACTACAGTCCAATGTGGTGAGATATCATGTACACCCAATGTGTTTCTTGATGAAGGATCTTCCCTTTCTTACATCACAACAGAATTGGCAGAAAAGTTACAAGTAAAGCCTCCTTGTAAGCGAACTGTGTATGTTAATACATTTGGAGGTAAGACACAAAAGAATACATTTGATGTATGCTCAGTTGACATAATCGTCGCTCCTATCAACCGCACCAATTGGGCATTTTGCCTCAATCAACCTCATATCAAGAATATTCATTTAGCAGATGATATGAGTCAAGTATACTTCCCAGTTCATATTCTTATTGCTTTGGATTCAGTTTGGCAGTTCTTGAAACCAGAAGTCATTAGTGGTTGCCCCACAGCTCAAGCATCAAACTTGGGATATGTGTTGTCAGGAAAACTTCTTCCCAAGTCAGAGAACAAGACAGCTACACAATGTTTGTCAGTTGACCAGTCACGTGACACATCTACAGAAAATCAAGATTTGCTCGACAACACGAACAATAAGGATTTTGAACTGCATGAACTTGTAAACAAATCACTTCAAATTGAGTCATTAGGTATCCAAGAATTTGATGATGATACGCTTGACGATGACTTCATCCAACGTTTTCACAGTCAAATAGAGTACCGCAACGGAACATACTTTGTGCCATTACCTTGGTTGGATGATCATACCCCGTTACCTTCTATCTGCATATTGCACTCAGCAGACTTCAACAGGTCAAGAATCGCTTGCTCAAGCTTGGCTTGTTAGATTCATACTCTAGAATCATTGCTGATCAGATTGATAAAGGATATGTCGAACTAGTTCCAGACAGTGAGGGACACTGGGATGAGACTTGTTCTCACTATCTCAGTCACTTCTTCGTCCTACGTCCAAGCAGTGAAACAACTCCATTACGAATGGTCTTTGCAGCCAATGCAGGTCAAGTTTCTCTCAATGATTGTTTGTACACAGGCCCATGTCTACTCAAGTCACTCCATACCATCATTCATCGTTTCAGAGTCAACAAATATGCCTTTGTTGCGGATATTGAAAAGGCATTCTTGAGAATCAAGTTGAAAGAAGAACACAGAGACTTTGTTCGTTTCCTCTGGTTCAAGGATGGTGATCCAAATAAACCAATTCAAGTCTACATATGTACTTCTGTTTTCTTCGGTGGAACAAGTTCTCCATTTATCCTCAACTCTACCATTCTCTACCATCTGTGCAAGTATCAGTATGATTCTAATACACAAGTCGCACAAGTGGCTAAGGATCTTGAAGAGAAACTGTATTGCGACAACGTGCTTTCAGGAGTTGATGATGAAATGAGTGCTGTCCAATACTATAGCATATCACGACAGTTAATGCAAGATGCTGATATAAACCTCCGCCAGTGGTTCACCAATTCTCCTGTATTAACGAAGCTGATTGAAAATATGAAGACAGGTTCTCAAAGAGAATGCTGTGGAATTTTGGGTTTACTTTGGAACCCAAAGGAAGACACCATCAAGTTGCAACCAAATATTGCAGTTATGACAGCAGAGGTGAAATGCACCAAAAGAACGACAAGGTTGAGTCCATCGCTTCAAAGTTCAATATTTCATCTTCCAAGCACAAACGTACAGTTCCTCAATGGGAGATGATTGCTATGCTGATCGGTGCAAGACTTGGTACCACTATATTGGGAATCTACAAGGATGATTTCTTATTGAGTTCATCATTCTACTGGACAGTCATCACTAAAATGTGGGAGAAGCCTTGGCAAACTTTATCATTCGGAAAACAATTATCTCCCCCACCCCCCTACATTAATAATGACCGGTCCCTAAATACAATAGAAAACAGTAGAAATGTCACTATTTAGTACTTTAAATAATGATGTTGATGCTTAGCTAGCTTTGTACTCAAGAAATGGACATATATAGTGATTGTCGGAACAGAAAAACCCAAAATCCAACTGAAGTTTTCAAAACGAAAGGTCGCGATACAAGGATTTTCGCTGTAACAAAAGCATTTTGGTCATAATGTATTATTTGGGGCAGTACTTTTTCAAGTCTTTTGGCTATTGTTTTGGAGTCAGAGAAATCGGTCTCCAATGTTTTATTAGTCTTCTGTCTTTGTCTTTTTCTCAATTAGAGTAATGACCGCTTGTTTCTGTGAGGTGGAGAGTTAACAAATCGCAAGCGGTTTTCCATTGTCTGTACTCTTATTGACAATGGATTTGACGTCACAAAATGTTTAAAACTCAAGTGGAACCACGAGCGTAGCGATTCTTTTTTTACAATAACAAAGTCAAAAAAACATCCAAAAACAAGGATAAAGTTTGAAAGAAAAACCGTTTCAAGCGCGCGCTGGTTTCGTGCGCGAGCGATTCGTCATTGCATGTGTCTGTACTCTTATTGACAATGGCTGAGAGCCAATCAGATTGCGAGATTACGCTAGGTTATTGTAAAACTCTCCATTTTCATGGCAATAGTTTAGGCATTCTACAAGCAACTTTCCGATAAGCGGCAGGAAGGTCCTGTAAAATTCTACTGTTAGGCCATCATTTCCAGGGGTTTAATTACTTTGAAAATACTTCAGTGTGTTGTAACATTCTGAAACAGTTAAGGCTCCTTCGCTTCGCATGATATTTGCTGTGAATCTGATAATTTAGGCAGACTTGGAGAGGTCATAAAAGGATCGGAAGAAAGGGTACACTCTTCTCAGTGGTCTCACTCTTACTCGTAGCATGAGATTGGGAGATCAGCCGGACTACGTGATTTCAGGAATATGGATAAAGGATGCGGCCCTAAATACCCCAATAATGACTCCCACACTCTCCCAAACTGTCCAACACCCCGAATCTAAACTAGTAAATTTTCCGATATATGACTATTAGCGGCTGTCATCCCCGTGGTTAAAGGTGAACCCAAACAGGTGACACAGGTAATATCCGAAGTAGGAATAGACAAGGGATGGAAATCTGGGTCGAGCTCCAAGGCGTTGAAAGGTATTCCAGGAGATTGGGAGCCCTAGGGGCAACTGAAAACATGACATAAGAAAAAGGGAGAAAACCACGGGGATGACAGCCTTGATAAACGTTAGAAACGAGTACTGAAGGGTAATATAGAACCCTTTCAAGGCTGGCAAACACAGGTTTAATAAAACATAAAAGACGCGAGGAGAACAAACGTTGATTCAATTATTGCATTATGCATTCATCTTATCTCACAATTAGTTCGCAATTATGCTCCATAGTCATTGTTACGCGGGCGAGATGGAGCCGGATCCCGAGAGGGTAAGGATAATAGCGGCACCTCCGTGCGACGTGGACAGGACGTCCACAATGAAAGCAAACAAGGGACCTTCGGAACTGTTGGAGTGCTGGCTGGGCCTTGTCAGACTTCATGAACGATTTCCCCATGTATCCTGTTGAGCGAATCAGTGATCTTAGAGTAACCCTTGTCCGAGAAGATGGTCAAGAAGTACGCCTTCTGGACGGGTAGCTTGTCCATACGAGAACGGATTTCCTGCAGACTCACGCTGTAAAAATTGGCCTTCACGTCTTGATTAATGGTGGCCACTCTGAAGTGAAGTGAAGTGAATCCTTTACTTAAGCACGAATTATCAACAGCTTTAAAAATTGGTTTACATGATAGTTGCCTTCGTGAGAATTATAAAATCAATGTATACGATGTATATACATTAAACATATTCGACAAAGCTGAGGTTTGCTCTCACAACTGTTCGGCCAAGGCGAGTGCTTCGTATTGGTCAAAATCTTTAAAGTGCCTATGAAACGAAAATGTCGATCCTTGTTTTATTGTACATTATTGTTGTTTGGTCTTTCTCTGAACATTTGCTGTATTTAAACATCGACTTTGAGCGTGCGAACATTTTCTTTTCGCGGTTCGAAAATTATCATTTTCAACCAAAATGTGCGACAAGAGAATGGGCCCTTGACAATGGCTCGGTGACGTCACGAGGTTGTGTATGCCTTTGTTTGCACAACTTATGACGTCACATTTCTATAGTTTGACCGAGCGGGATTGTCGCACTTTGAAACCCAAAATGCCCAACTTCGTGCGCGAAATAAAAAATGTTCCTGAAGCTCAATTCACTTTTTATTAATGCCATGTAAACAAGCAAATAGTAAACTTTCGTAGTAGCAAATAAAAACGGGGTCTGTTTTTTTCGTTTCATAGGCACTTTACCGCGAGAGCGTTCAGTAATTTTCTCAGTTAAGAATGGAGGGCACCGTTTCCTTATTATTGTCCTCAAGGGCTTTGATACGGGCTCCATGTTTACGTCCGTCTAAAGCGAGAGCAAGGATCTAGTCAACTATCCCCCCAAAGAATATGTATGATTGGATACAAAACTAAAGCGAAAACAACGGTTCATTCGGAAGCCTTTGTAGAGACGCCGACTGTATGTTAACATGACTTTCAAACAGAAATACATTTTATTTTCGTCCAAATGGCGTTTCAAACGAGACCGACTGTTAACTCGCAAACTGCTATGGAGGCTTCGACTGTTAACTCCACAATTCAAACAGAAATAAAACATAAGCGAGGCCAACTGCTAACTCGCAAACTGTTATGGAGGCTTCAACTGTTAACTCCACAAATCAAACAGAAATAAGTCACAAGCGAGCTAGACCAACTGTTAACTCGCAAACTGTTATATTGAGGCTTCGACTGTTAACTCCACAATTCAAACAGAAATAAAACATAAGCGAGGCCAACTGTTAACTCGCAAACTGCTATGGAGGCTTCAACTGTTAACTCCACAAATCAAACAGAAATAAGTCACAAGCGAGACCAACTGTTAACTCGCAAACATGGGGGCTTCGATTGTTAACTCTACAATTCAAATATAAAATAAAATAAAGTGAGGCCAACTGTTAACTAACTTTAAACCGCAAACTTTTTTTTGGAGGCCCGGCTGTTAACTCGACAATTTTGTGTACCACAAGCGAGACCAACTGTTAACTCGCAAAACTGCTCTGTTTAGTGGAGGCTCTGACTGTTAACTCCAGTTTTGAAAGGAAATTATCGAATTCATGAATAATTAATGAGGGAAATACAATAGAAATCATAAGCGTAGCAGACATCTGTAAATCGGCAAGAGATTCGTCCTCATTTGCATTCAACTTTAACTTGGATTTTCTCGGCCAAACTGTTTCCTATCATCCAAATTATAGTAAAACATCCACTTATACATCGTTGGATTCGATAAGTAATTACAATATTCGCGTCCGATCTGTATGGGATTTACAAACTCTCGCCTACGGCTCGAGTTTGTAAATCCCATACCGATCGGCCGCTCATATTGTATATAGTACTTAAAGGCAATACATGCAAACATGAAAAATAACTAGTGAGGGGCGGTGAAACCGAAAGAAAAGACCTAACGAACTGTGAAAGCTGAAGGTGAAGAAACTAAACGGCCAACAAGAGGGTTCGTTAGGTCAAAAACCTCAAGGGAGCACCTGTATGCAAAACGAAGGCATAAGCGTACAAGCATTCACTGATTCACAAGAACGGCTAGAAAGATTGCAAAGTACAGAATAAATAGGGAGTGTAAAACAATACGGAAAGCGAGAGAAACAAAGCAAAAGAAACGAAGGCGAGAGAGAATACACGTGTGAATCGAGAATACATGAAAGGAGTCGTACAGAACGAAATATAAAAACTATCAATATTAACCGCTGGTTGTTCTTGGGCAGCTTGCTCGCCAGCTCGAGCGGGGTCTTGTTGTTGTTGAAGCGGTTGAGGCTGTGGTAAAACAGGTACTTGAACTTCATGTTGGTTATCAGCCATGGAGGATACACTCAAGCTATTAAAGACTGCAGAGATCGATGTTGGTGCGAAGGCAGTTGTGGTAGAAAGGTGACGAGTCGGGAGTGAGACCACTGTCTTGCCATTTCTTGCCATGTACTGCCATGTACTGCCATGTCTTGCCATGTACTGCCATATATTGCCATGTACTGCTATGTCTTGCCATGTACTGCCATGCCTTGCCATGTACTGCGATGTCTTGCCATGTACTGCTATGTCTTGCCATGTACTGCGATGTCTTGCCATGTACTGCCATGTCTTGCCATGTACTGCTATGTCTTGTCATAAACTGCCATGTACTGTCTGTTTTTCACTGCCAATTACTATCAGTCAGTGGCATGTGCTGGCATGCAACAGGTTAGACCCCTATTATTTCGTGACGGTAATCATGAACGCATAACCTTTTACGGCGGTCTTGGCCAGTACGACTATAAAGGTAAAGCACTATGAATAATTATCAGATCGCTCAAACAGTCACCGAGCTAGCATCATGTCAGATCCAGAAGTACAAGTTCCTCAGATTCAAGCCCAGGTGGACTTCGTGGTCGTTCAAAACCCTGTAGCTATCCCTCCAGCTGCTATTCAACCAGAGGCAGGACTAGAATCTCAAAACGCCGCAGCACAGGAGGTAAATTTTGTTTCTACTCCCTAGTATTCCTGACCTTTGGCGCCCACCTATACTTTATACGCTACGCCACGCGGTCTCGTAACTGCTTTTAGGTAAATGATTTAGGTAGTGATTTTATGGTCGTATGGCATATGTTCTATGCCTAGTAGTTCTATTTACGGGAACTTAAAGTGTTTTTAAGTTTTTAAGGTCAGTCAGTTAAGTACAGTTACTTTGTCGATTCCCGGTGTGTATTGCAAATTGTTTCAGCTTCTATTCCATGTTTCCCGCTCTTAATTCGGCGCAGTATGTCTGTATATCTCTTAAGGTTATTACATTTCTTTAGCGGGCACTATTTTCTGGTATTTGCCTTGTTAGTATTTGCAATTTAGGCCCTAGTATTATTTGGTTTGGTAATTTGGCCTGCAATAATACGCTCTCTGCTTTTCCCGCGGGAGTCCCTAATTTGCGCTACCTGTTATTTATGCATTTCCGATGGTTCACTTAATTGCAATCCATATTTCGTCAACATCATAATTCTACAAACGTAGTTCGGCTCAATGTATGTTGTTTTCTATTTTGTTTATGGCGGATGTGAATTGGCACTAAAATGTAATTTCCCGCCTTGTATGCACGGGATGTTGTTGAACATATATGCAGAATTCATTGTTATTTCTCCCCCGTGCTCCAGCATTGAGTTCTACTCGGGTTCGGTGCTGGTTTGTTATATAAGTTTATTTTCTCATGGCGGATGTTATTTGGCTCTAGAATGTATTGAATTCCCCGCCTTGTTTACATGCATGTTGTAAAATACGTGTGCAATTTGAATTTAATTATTACTATTTTCACCGTGTTCCAGCATTTAGCTATATGTGCTGGTTTGTTTGTATACGTTTATTTTCTTATGGGGGATATTATTTTACTCAAAATGTTTTGCACTGAATGTTTTTCCAGTCTTAGTGCATTATTGCTATTTTGCTGGTGCGCCAGCATTATTCTTTAGCCGGCATAGTTCGGCTTGAATCAGAGTTAGTTTTACTGTTGGTATTCCTATTTTAATTATGGCAGATCTTATTTGGCTCTCAAAATTGCATCTCCCGTCCTGTTTGTACTTCAACACTTTTATACCATTTTGTTTCCTCGTACTCCGGCATTGCTTACTTGTTGTATAATTTATTTCCCTTGGAGCGGATGTTGTTGGTTATAATTTAAAAGATGTATTATTTTTTCATTGTTTAGTTCATATTTGATCTTCCTGTTGCATACTTGCTACGTGTCATGATAATGAACTCCAACAGAGTATTGTGAAGTACGTCTTAGTTTTATTGATCTGCATTGTCTCCGTTTTCATTAGACGGATATCAAGACTCTCGTTAAACGAATTGAGGAATTGGAGAGTCAGACGAAGCAAGACACAGACACTCAGCTGACCAAATTGTCTGCTTATGGTCTGAGGGAAACCTCAGACTTCGATAACTATACCGCGCTGGTCATGGCAGAAGCGGTTGCCCGGCTGGCGCACCGCAACAATCACGCTAGAGCGGGATTCCTGGATGCCGCTATCCAAACTCTAAGAGCACATCTTGACAAACCGGCTGATAGGTTCCAGGCCTACTTCTTATCCCTCTTCTCAGACAAGGACTATGCAAAGGTTCTGGAAAGTATTGCAAAGGTGGACAAGTCTTTCAAGGCCAAGTCCCCAGAAGCATACCGCTCCACTGTTGCTGCTGCTGCTGCTTCCGCATCTCCTCTAACCGCATGTTACCACATATTTCTATTGTGGCATCCCGGGCCATCTCATTTATAATTGCTTCAAGCGGAATGCCCATCGTCCGGAAAGGGGTGCTATTAGGGGCAGGTTCTCGCCCTACAATATGTCTGGCCGCGGAGGCCAATCAATGTAATTATAACCAGTTTCGTCCATATGGATTTGTTCAGACTTCAGTAGAATGTTAATAATAATATAACAATAATTTGAAAAAAAAAATTTCGTTTGTGTGTCTTTTTTATTTTAGTTTCCATTGCGCCTTTAAATTTTTTTTGCGCTTTTGGTCCGAGTGACGATACAATTTTTGCAATCCATGTTGTATTGTTCTCCCTTTTCACTACTCTGTCACATCTTATCCATCCCTTTCCTTTCCCCCGGACTATAGGATGGCAGTTTTTAACGGGAGTCTAATTCCTTCTCGGATTACCGAGGCTTAAAACTGCCATCCCCTGAGTCGCGTCCCTCGGCACCTTCCTTTATCTCTTTTCTTTTGCTTCTCTTGTAGCCATGTTACAAGCGTGCCCGTATAGAACATTGTTTTCCCGATTGGGAGCGATCCCTTGGGTTTGACCCTCTTAGGGCCTCGTCTCCTGTTATGGGCTGGGTTACCAACCAAGGTGCTCCATTGAATGTGATTCAGGGGATGGCAGAAGAGAATCAGCACATTTCTAGCAAGTTCTTTAATGAAGTCTCGACGGGTGCTCAGATAGAAAATACCTCCATGCTTGTCTTCCGCGATACTGAGGATTTCTTGGCGGGAAATCTTCACAACCATATTACGGAATGGGAGAATGTAGCAGCCACAGCCCCTTATGACCTTACTCCTACAGTGCTGAAGTGGATAAAGAATAAAGTTAACGTGTTTGATTTTTTCAGACCCTTTAAAGGACAGTATAAAGGGCTATCATATCACTCTGAGCTGCCTCCACCCAGGGTTTTCCAAAATTCCATATCGTGTAAACCATTTGTTCAATTCATTTCAGATACGATTACGAATAGGTTGGCCTCTGCGGCAATTTCTATCTGGGTCAAGGTTGGAGAGGTCCCACCCCCTCGGCTTGTGATGCCTTTGACTGTAGAGCCATCTACGCCGCGCTTATGTAATGATAATCGTTTTCTCAATCTGTGGATAAAAGAGTTGCCATTTAAGCTAGACTCCCTTACATCTCTTCCCCGCTATGTTTCATGTAACTCGTTTCAGTCAGTCTGCGATGATAAATCGGGAGACGATCATATCCTTCTCACTCCTGAAAGCCGCATATTCTTCGGTTTTCAATTCGCGGGCTGGTACTTTGTCTCGAATACTACTCCTTTCGGTTGGAAATCCTCTGCGTATATTTATCATTCTACTGGTTTGCTTGTTTCACATTATTTTCGTTCTATCGCTATCCCATGCTCCTTATATATAGATAACCGTGACACTGGCGAGCTTGTCGTTCCTGTTGATGCATCAGCATATGTCCAACTTTTATCGCAGCAGGAAGTCTCTTTTACACGCGCCTCGTCGACTTCTTTTCTGGTTTGTTATACCCTTGTGTCTACGAACTGCACGCCTTTCTGTCTCACACTCTTCGGGTACCTCTCTCTTGACTTGTGCCTTTTAGCTCTGAGGGGTGAGATTCAGATGGTAGACTTAACCAGTGAGGACCATTCCACCATAGTTTACTTGTAACCATATCATCACAGAAAATTCCTCGTGTTAACAGATCTGCTGGATTTTCCTTGCTCGCGCAATACTTCCAGCACTGAGGATCACACAGTTCTTGAATTTCTGCTACACGATTTGCTACAAATGGTTTCCATGATGCACTCTGTCGTCTAATCCAATGAAGTACTACCATGCTGTCGGTGTAGTATACAATGCGATTCAGTTTGATTGGCAATGTTTCTGCGACATAGTTAATTATTGTGCGTTTACTACTGCGGCTAACAACTCGAGTCGTGGCAGTGACACTGTTTTAATAGGAGCTACTCTAGACTGTGACATAACTAGTTTTCATAGGCCTTTGGTGATGCATCTCGGAATCCATGAAGCTCAACTTGAGAATTGCAGTTGATGCCTTCTCCGAAGCATCGAGGAATAGCAACGTCACTTAACTTTTACAACTCAGATTGCCACGAAGACCATTCTCTTTGAATGTCATCATCCAGTGGGTCGTCCCAGTCAAGATCTCTTCGCCAGAGCTCCTGAAAGAGAATATTTACTCTCACAATGAAGGGTGAAGGGTCAAACACTTTCGTAGCGAGGCTCAGTAGAGTTCGTTTCGTGGCTGAAGTACGAGGAATGAACACTTTTTTGGGTGGGATAAATCTGAAGCAATCTGACTTTAAGTCCCATGACATTCCCAGTGCTTTGAGCGGTTCCTCTGTTGTGAGTTCGATCAGTGGCGACGATGCTCTTTGTTCAGGTTGCGTGTTGTTCAACACTTGTTGCGAGTTAGTTGCCCACTTCGTAAGGTTGAATCCTGCAGTTTTCATTATGTCTGTACAGTTCAAAAACCTTTAGTTTACTTGTTGGTGTTTTATTTGATCTCACTTATAAATTCATTTGTAACTTAGTTTTATAGAGAGTTTGAATGATCTTACATTTATAATGTGCCTTGAGTACATTTAATATCCAAATCTCTTGGGGTTTTTAATTGTTCGTCCAAACCGAGTAATGTACGGATCAGTGATCTCTACACTCTCCCCCACCAATGGCAAATGCCCATTTTCCTTCTTTTCTTCTGTGCTTGTATCCTGATATTCTTCGAGAAGGTGTAGTCTCTGTACTGGTCTTCATCTCTTGATGTCTTAATTCTTACAGTGCGTATTAGACCATCTTGACCTGGAAATGCTTCTTTTACAATTCCAATCTTCCATCGTCCTCTTGCCACGTTGTCATCACTTATAAGTAGAACATCCTTTTCCTTTAGTGGGTTTTCTCTCTTGGTCCACGTTTGACGGATTGTCAAACTCGGTAAGTATTCCTTTAACCAACGATCCCAGAAATGACTATGTACACGCTGTAAATAACGATAACGGTGTGACAGAGTTACTTGAGCAGCTGATTTTGGGGTACATCAGGTGGTACTCCTAAATCTCTACCAATTGCCAATAACGCTGGTGTGATAACTCGTCCATCTCTGATGTCATCACCAATATATGTTAAAGGCCTGGAATTGATTGTAGCTTCGATTCCAGTAAGGACTGTACTCATCTCGGTGTAGGTCAATAGAGCTTTGCCTAACACCTTTCTGAGTGTTTCTTTGAGTTGACGACATACTCTCTCCCAATGTCCACCACGATGACTTGCTCTTTTGGTAATAAATTTCCAAGTTACTTGATCGTTTGTAAGCTTGGCTTCTACTTCCTAGGGTCGATCTTAGTTAATCTTGTTTTTCCCTTTGATACTTTAAACACTCGTTGTGCTTTATGAAAAGTGGTTTGATTATCTGAGTGGATGACACGTGACATACCACGGCGGTTTACCATACGACGATAGCTCTGTAGGGATTCCTCTGTGGACATGTTGTTCGTCAGTGGACTGCTCTCGTGTCTTTACAAGCAAATATGCAAAGGTATGCCTTTGTAAGCTCTGATTGCCCCTCAACTTTAAGGTATAATGGGACAGTAAAGTAAAGTCTAATCCAACATTAGTAAACGGTGGAACGACTTGCACTCTTTCTGCTGGCAACGGTGCCATCTGTTGTTGAACCGGTTGAGTAGTCCAATGTTTGCATGTCAAGCACTTAGTTAGGACTCGTTTCACCTCTCTTCTACCTCGCATGAGCCAAAATCGTTGACGTAAGATGGCAAGCGTGGTCTCTGGCCCAGCATGATTTGCTTTGACATGTGTATGCAATATTAACCTTTGCACAACTGGATCCTTTTGAGGAATAATTATTTGATGCTTGGCATCTTCCGGTATTTGCGCAAATTGTAAACGTCCGCCTACAACAAGTAATCTCTTGTTTTCATCAAACTGTGGGTCTAACTTGACAATCTTACTTGTTGTTGATATTTGTTGCTTTTGATGAGATTGGTCAAGTTCCATAGGGAAGGCTCTTTCTTGTACTATTCTTAACCAGGTGTATTCAGCTTCTTTTACTTCCTCAGCTGATAGTTTTCCTTGTTTTGGTTGTTTTCGCAACCGTGACCACTTCAATAACCAAGCTGTTATTCTTATCAAACGTTGCCACGTTTCATAGTTTGACTCTAAATCAAAGGAGTCATCTTGATCACTTTGCACACTACAGTTGCACGTTATTTGAATAGCTTTTGTCTTTACTTCAACAAGACATTCTTCTGGGATTGTTTCTGTTTCATCTTTCCACGTACGCCAGTACTGTTTGGCTTGTCATAACCAAGGTGGTCCTTTCCACCACAGCTCACAGTTCTGCAGGAACGTTGCGGAGATACCTCTGGTGACAAGGTCAGCTGGATTTTGGTCACCTGGAAAATATTTCCATCTACTTGAATCGAGTACTTTGTGAATTTCTCCTCTCTGTTGGCCACGAAGGTTTTCCAGTTGGAACTTGGCTTGTTGATCCAGGCTAAGGCAATTTGGCTATCCAACCATCCAAAAACTTCATTCACCTTGATGCGCAGAGCTTGAAGGGTGTAATTAATCACCTTTGCTGTGATGAATGCTGATAACAACTCCTACCTTGGTAGGGTTAATCTCTTTATCGGCGCTATCTTGGCCTTCGAAAGGATGAGATTGGAAATTCTATTGCCTTCCTTATCTTCGGCACACAAGTAGATAGCTGTTCCATATGCTTGTTGACTAGCATCGCCAAACCCATGTAACTCAACTTTTTCAACATCTTTAAGTCCTTTGAAAACGTGTCGTTGTACTCTGATTTCATCTAAATTATCCAGCTCTTGTTTCCAGCTTGTCCAAACTTCTGATATATCTTCATCTAGTGGTTGATCCCTGTAACGTATTCACTATTTTAGTAGGTGAGGTGAAATCAATGAATGCACAAACATGGCGCGTGTTCAAGACTGATTTAATCTGACAACTTACAAACTCGTTACCAGTCCTTCTAGTTACCAGTCCTTCTGGACTCGATACACTACACCCCTCCACGCCTAGTGGAAATATAGGGTTTTTTAAAGTTAGCAATGTTCAAAGTCTTTTAAGTGTTCAATTTGGGTTAACAAGTCCCAAAAGTCCTTATGTGTATAACTCAACTTTAACAGCATATGCATTAAATGAGTAATTACAAAATCGCAAGTTCAATCTTTTAACTTCTTTTCGTACTCTTGTCGACCTTCTCAGACTCTCTGTTTCTGGGGGTCTTCCTGTAACCTTCCCCTTCTGTTCTTCTTGAACCTGTGGTGGGTCTATTACCTCAGCTGGAGAATCAGCGACTACATCTCTCCTCTCCCTCTCCTCAGCAGGTGGTGTCTGTTTGAACAGTTGGCTGAAGTGCTTTCTCACTAGCTGTCCCTCCTCTGCTCGGACAGTACAGGACACAGGTCCTGTTCTAGACTCCACTATTCCAGGTACATTTGGTGGCCCATGTCTGGAGTAGCTTTTAAAGTAAACATGATGATCTCCTGGTGTTACTTGAAATTCCTGGGTGTTGCCTGTTGCATGGTTTCTGGCCTGAGCCTCTTGTTTCCTCAATACTCGATCCTCCACTGAAGGCATCAGTAAATCAAACCTAGATTTAACTCGACGGTTCATTAGTAGCTCACAAGGTGGTATTCCCGTTGTCGCATGAGGGGTAATCCTATAATCAAACAGAAACCTGCACAACCGAACTTCTAGGTCTCCCTCCGTCTTCTTCATAGCTTGTTTGAAGGTCTTCACAGCATTTTCTGCCAGACCATTAGTAGCAGGGTGATATGGCGCACTAGTAACATGTCTTATACCATTCTTTGACATGAACTCCTTGAATTCTACCCCAGTGAATGATGTCCCATTATCACTGACTATGGTGTCTGGCAACCCATGAGTTGCAAACACAGTTCTAAGCTTGTTGACAGTTATCTTAGCTGTACTTCCTGAAGTGGGGATTACCTCTAACCACTTAGAATATGCAACTACTAGTACTAGAAACATCCTTCCTTCAAAAGGACCAGCATAGTCTACATGCAATCTGGACCAAGGGCGACTTGGGTACTCCCAGGGGTGTACGGCATGTTGATTAGCTTGAAAACTTCTCACTGACTGGCAATCTACACAAGCATTTACCTTTCTCTCAAGGTCTCGATCAATGGCTGGCCACCATACGTAACAGCGGGTCAAGCTCTTCATTTTTACAATGCCTGGGTGTGTAGCATGCAGCTCTCCTGTAACCCTGTCCCTTCCTGGTGGGGGTACTACAACTCTACTTCTCCATAATACGCAACCATCAAGGACCGAGAGTTCACTCTTCTTTGAATAGTAAGGGCGTAATAACTCTTCTGACTTACCCTCTTCTCCCCAGCCTTTCAGAATTAGGGATCTTACCCTTGCTAGTACCGGATCTCTATCGGTCCATCTCCTTATATCTTCAGCACAAACTGTAGTAAGCGCCAAATGTTCCAATAGTAGAACCTCTTCTCCCACTTTAGGGGGTTCTGGGTATGTAACCTGCAAAGGAAATCTAGACAAACAGTCAGCATTGGCTATCTTACTTCCTGGTTTGTAAACTAGCTTGTAATTGTAGGCAGCAAGCTGAAGACTCCAGCGTATAATCCTTCCTGAGGCTGTGTGCGGTACAGCTTTGGTCTCTCCCAGGAAACCCAACCAACAAAGGTTTGTGGTCAGTTCGTATCTCAAATGTTCTGCCATACAAATACTTGGAAAACTTACTGACAGCCCAAACTACTTCTAGACCCTCTTTCTCCGTTTGACAGTAGTTTTTCTCGTGCACCGTCAGAGTTCTTGAGGCAAAGGAAACCGGCTTCAACACTCCTGCCTCAACTTCTTGTTCCAGCACTGCTCCAAGACCATAGGCACTTGCATCACACGTCAAGTACAACTGGCTATTTGGATCATAGTGAGCTAACAGTGTTTCAGAAGACAAAAGCCCCTTGACCTCACTGAATGCACTACTCTGCTCTTCCTTCCATTTCTTTCCTTCTTTCTCAAGCTCATACAATGGTGCCATAACCTGTGAAATGTTAGGTAAAAATCTATGGTAATACTTTACCATTCCACAGAAGGTAGACAGTTCCTGCTTGTTTTTAGGGATCTGGAATGCATGAATAGCCTTGACTTTATCCTCCAGAGGATGAATGCCTTGTGACGAGAGCTTATGCCCTAAGTAATTTACTTCAGGTTGCATGAAGGAGCATTTCTCCTTATTCAACTTCAGGCCTGCTTCTGCTAATCTCTGTAGTACGGTCTCCAGTGTTTGTAGATGTTGGGCTTCGGTTGGACTGGTCAGCAGCACATCATCAATGTACACCGCGCAGTGAGGAATGTCCTTCAGAACGTTTTCCATTGTCCTCTTGAAAATGCCTACCGCACTATGCACTCCAAACTGTAACCGTTGATAAGCAAACAGCCCTTTGTGCGTATTGATCACAAAGTAAGCTTTGGATTCCGATGACAGTTTTAGCTGGTGATACGCATGGCTCAGGTCTAACTTGGTGTATGATCCCCTTGATGCTAACGTTGCGAAAATATCTTCCGGAGTGGGAAGTGGGAAGTGGTTCAAGTCACAGACCGGATTGAGGGTTTCCTTAAAGTCTCCACAAATCCTCACACTCTTTCCATCTGACTTCACCAGTGAGACAATTGGACTCGCCCACTCTGAATAAGGTACTGGCTTTATCACGCCACTTTCCTCTAACCTCTTTAACTCCGCTTCTACTAATGGACGTAAATGATATGGTACTGAACGTGCCTTCTTATACACCGGTACTGCATCCGGCTTAACTGTAATATTCACTTCATAATCTTTCAAGCATCCTAGACCAGGCTCAAACATTTCTTTGATTCGCGCCAAACTTATAACGACGTGACGCCTCTCTCAGTCGCACGGCGTACGTTTGAATGGACTCGTTTTCACCTCGAAAAATCGCTCTGAACTTGCATCTTTCGGTCCTCGGTTTTTCTTTTCCCTCGTAATGGTTCCTCATTACTTCTATGAGGTCTTTAAACTCTTTTTCTATTGGTTTGGCCGGGAAAACCAGACTTTTCAAGGTCTGATACTGAGCCGGACCCAGGCTAGCAATGAGCGTGTCGACTTGTACATCTTCCTTCGTCTTTTGAAGTCTAAAATACGACTGTAACCTCTCATAAAAGCTTTCCCAGTCTTCTACATCTTCGCGAAAAGACGGAATCTTGATTGTTGACATTTCCTTTGTTTTAGTCCTCGTCGCCAGTGTAACGTATTCACTATTTTAGTAGGTGAGGTGAAATCAATGACTGCACAAACATGGCGCGTGTTCAAGACTGATTTAATCTGACAACTTACAAACTCGTTACCAGTCCTTCTAGTTACCAGTCCTTCTGGACTCGATACACTACAATCCCAATCCATATTTCTCTCCCACAGTTTGTGAAACAACAGGGGTTAGAAATCCCATAGGATCGAAGATCCTTGCATAAAGGCTGTTTAGGCTTCGTTTTGTTAAAGGATCCTCTTGTCGTGTAATATGACTGGCGTTGGAGAATCCTAAGGTATCCTCTTGAACATCCCAGGAAATTCCTAATACTTAAGTGTATCTTCAAACTTTTCTGGTTCCTTGGTAGACCTGGGCTTCTTTGCTCTTTCTTGAGTAGGAGTCGCTTCAATTACCATTCTTGAGTTCGACGCCCATTTTGTTAAGTGGAATCCTCCCTTAGATAACAAGGCACACATCTCGTTTTTGAGCTTTAAAGCACGTTCATCACTTGAAGCACCAGAAAGCAAGTCGTCGACATACATGTTGCCCTGTACTTCTTTAGCAGCTTCAGGATATTCCTTCTTGTTTTCTCTGACGTGCTTTTGTATTGTGGCAATAGATATAAATGGTGACGACGTGTCTCCAAATGTGACTCTAGTCATATAGTAAACTTTCGGCTCTTGATCTGTTTTCATGTCTCTCCAGAGAAACCTGTGTACATTCTGATCTTGTCTTCTAAGCTTTATTTGAAGAAACATCTTCTCAATATCAGCCATGAGACCAACTTGATGACATCTAAATCTAATCAGGACTTGACCCAAATCTGGTTGCAGTTTCGGACCTTTCAGAAAACATGAGTTGAATGATATTCCGTCAGGTGTCTTTGCACTACTGTCAAAAACAACTCGACACTTGGTTGTAGCTCATATCGTATATTGCTTACACTTTCATCTTCGGCATCAATGGCTCTCGCATGACCATCTTGTAGGTACTAATTTACTGCTTTACAATACACTTCAGCTTTGTTTGAGTTCCTTGCTAGGCTTTTTTCAACTCTAATGAGTCGTTGAAGAGCTTGCTTGTAGTTATTCGTAAGGCCTGGGTATTATCTTTTCCAAGGGAGGTCGACAACATAATGTTTTCCATTGAATTGACATGATTCTTCAAACTGTCGTAATGCATCATCTTCTTCGATAGTTTGTTCATTGTTCGTTCCACAATCCCCATAGTGTCTAGTTCCCAGAATCTTTGAAGATCTTCTTGTACTCGATCGATCTTTGTTACTGTTACCATACTCGTGAAGTTTTCATCCTTCTCTGTTCCTGGAATGGGACCACTAATCAACCAACCCAGTCTTGATCTTGTGGCAATTGGAGTTCCGGGGGGACCCTTTTTGATGTTTCCTTGGACTATCTTGTAGTACTGATCAGCACCGATTATCACATCCACTTGAGCTTCTTCCCTTGGTAATGTATCTGCGAGCTTCAGGTTTCGTAGATGTTTAAATTCATTTACGTCAATATCCACAGCAGTAAACGGTGCACATACTTTGTTAATCGTCCAGGCTTCTATATACACCACTTGGCCGCTCTCTGTATCAATAGGCGCTAATTTAAATGACACTCTTTTCGCCTTTTTTCTTTGTTCTTCTCCACCAAGAACTTTGATGCTCATTGTTGCAATAGCTCCTTCAGCGTTCATCCTCATATCATTAGATATTACCGTTGTCACAAAGGTTTCTTCAGAGCCAGTGTACTCGTACTTCACATTCCTTGTCTTCATAAATCAATTTTGCACGAGCTGTTTGAAGTAAATTCTTTCGTTTTCAGCGATGAAACAGTTGGAATTTTCTCTTCCTTTTTAGGCGCTTGTTTGTCTACGACATGAAGAAATTGATGATGTCGTTTTCCACACTCCGAACATCCGGGAAACCTGCATGTTCTGGAATTGTGAAATGCGCCACCGTGTTTGAGGCAATTATAACATGTCGGCACGTCTTTGTTTTTCAACAACATCTCCCATCTCTCTCATCTCATCTCTCTTGCGGTGACTTGCTCAATGCTTCTTTACATTTAATTGTGTCGTGACCTTTTGAACAAAATCCGCATTTCACTCTTCTTGCTTCTGAAGTATTAACAAGTGCCGCTGCTGATGATCGGTTTTCGTCATACTTGCTTTTCGTTTCTTGTGACGATGGATTTCTTGATGGCCTTCGTTTGAGATTATTGCGTTGGTTTGAGCTTACGCTATCTTGGGCTTCTTTACTGAGCACATGTCCCTCCAATAATTGAAAGATGGATTTCAAAGTCCAAGGACTTTGAAATGATGCATTTCAAAGTACTCTTTCCTGAGTTCTTATCCCTCATATAACAATCATCGAAACCTTGAGATTCAATCTGAAAGCAGGCTCTACTTCATGCTACTCAAGAGTCCAACACATGTGGGGATATTATTTATATACGATGTACTCGACTCTGCGCATGAGCAGAGAATATGCAGACTGGAATTCTTGCTTTTCCGGGCTAAAATCTTGCAACTCTTTATTTATTGCCTTTAGGCCATTGCATGTAATAATTAATGAGTATGAGAAGTCGTTCCAAAACCTCGAATGCATCATCTTCTTCGATAGTTTGTTCATTGTTCGTTCCACAATCCCCATAGTGTCTAGTTCCCAGAATCTTTGAAGATCTTCTTGTACTCGATCGATCTTTGTTACTGTTACCATACTCGTGAAGTTTTCATCCTTCTCTGTTCCTGGAATGGGACCACTAATCAACCAACCCAGTCTTGATCTTGTGGCAATTGGAGTTCCGGGGGGACCCTTTTTGATGTTTCCTTGGACTATTTTCGTCTGTTGTGTGACAGTAATGGCATTGTGATTTCGAAGTGAAACTTGATGTCCCAGTCCCTTGTTCTTTTTGCACATTGTTTTTAGTATTGTTTTTATTTTTATCTTTTTAATATATGCATATTATAAATGTAGTATATATAGACCCTATATGCATAAATGGTAGAATTGTACCTGGAGGCCCCCCAGGGACAAAATGCAGACTGGGGGTATTGGTCTTCCTGTGATTTTCGTCTGTTGTGTGACAGTAATGGCATTGTGATTTCGAAGTGAAACTTGATGTCCCAGTCCCTTGACGTTGAGTTTTGTTCGTTTTTTCGGGCAATTTTGTTCCAGTCTGCGTTTTGTACCTGGGGTATTGGGCTTCCTGTGATTTTCGTCTGTTGTGTGACAGTAATGGCGACCGAGTGCTTGGCCCGTTATCGAATATGAGTCGTGATTTCGATCTCTGACTAGGACTCAGCTTCATGTAGCTCAAGTAAATACGCTCAGGAGACTGTTATCTCAATACTAGATGTTTGAAAGTTCACAAAGACAGTTGGATATGCTGGTATTATATTTAATTTATACAATTATGACACAGTTTCGCCGAGCTAATATAAGCTTAGATGAACGTATTTATTGCCATTCAACTTTCAAGTCTTTTCCTTGAATTTCATTTCTAGTCCGCAGATTCTAGTCTGCAGATTCTAGTCTGCAGATTCTAGTCTGCAGATTCTAGTCTGCAGATTCTAGTCTGCAGATTCCAGTCTGCGTTTTGTACCTGCCGCAACGTTGTGAGAGATACGCTCGAGAAGAGCAACACAAAAGTAATATTTTGTGACGCATATATTGTAACAATAATAACTGAAACGCAAAAAAGTAATATAGTCATATTCACCTTAATGTTTTCAAGTTTAAAGCGGTTTTTTTTTCGCGTACTATAATTCATTTGCCAAGTGATTTGGTTACTGTCCTTCACGTGTGCTTCCAAGATGGCGAATGTTTCGTACTTCTTGTCGTACATCAAGGCCGGGATCAAGCAGGTTGACTTGTTTTCTTTGACAGCATCTGAGTATCTGAGTAGTACTTTTCAGTACAAGAGTTGATAGTCTTGTCACTTAGCTGTGCTAGTTTTAAAATAGCTTCTCATTTGATTTCTCTTTGAGTTCGCGGACCGACCCCTTCATAAATCGCTCAACATCTTTTGGTGTGGGCCTACCGCGAATGACTTGTGCATTTGTAAGCATAGTGAGCGTTTGGAGAAGAAGACGACGTATAACTTCGAACAACATCCTTTCAAAGAACTAAGACGCTCATGAATCATGTACGTACGTCACCATGAAATACGTTGCCATGGTTTCGATTATTTTTGAGCCAATCGAAAACCTTATACAGACATTCCTGTCATTCCTCGACGAAAAGAACATGACACAAACTGCAGATTTAGACTCGGCTACCACGGTAGCCCGAGTAATTATAAACTGTGTAAAAGAATGCTTTAACTTACTGCTGTGATGCATGTTGTGTTCCAATGTCAATGGCCCCGGCACTTTCACCACCGCCTGACGGTACGAAAATCAGAGCCATTTTATTGCTATTCAGTTTATCTAAAATTGAAAATGACGAAATAGTTTAAGGTAATTTTGCTCTACTTTGTGTTTCTAGGTAGTTGAAATGCGTAAAACAGAAAAGAACGTAAAAAAATTAACCTTACCTTCGTCACGTTTTTCAGTCTCTACACGGACGGGAAAGCAAAGGTTTTCAAGTCACTGACCTCGCGTCACAGACGTCATGACGTCACGAATCATGTAAATTAACTTCTCAAAAACGTCTCGTGCTTAAGCTCTCTAATATTCCATGGATACCGCTTTCTGTTAGCTACGTAGGAAATGTGTACTTTCATAACCCTGAAGATGGCCGAAAGCTTAGTTCAATAAACAAATTTCAAATACAGACGAAGCCACTACAATGTATTTAAATTATAACTAGACGCTCTTCTAGCGTGAAGTCGGGCTTCTAAATGAAATGTAACCTATTTGAACTAAATATAGATATCTTATAGTGCGATTTTCAGTGCGATTGAAACAGTTTTTGGTTGCTCGTCGTTGCATGACTCGAGCTCGATAGAACATGCTTTCCTTGCAATTTCAGTACTGCGAACTTTACAGTATATCAGTAAAAACGTTAATAGCCCGACTTCACGTTACTAGAGCGTCCTGTTTCAATCTAAATTTAGATTTAGACGAGAAAAGACTTATATTTTGGCTCCTTGACCTCCGGTGCTTTCCCTGATTGGTTTGTGCTTTGTAATCGTTCTTGGCCAGACTTCATGTCTCCTTCGGCTTTAGCTCGACGTTAGCCTGCGTAGCTTAATATAAAACAAGACGCATGCGCTGTAGAACCCAATTAGTCATTTGGGGTCAAAGAATACGACGAACGCTCTGCATTTTTAGAGTCGGGGCTTCCACAGGAAGCCCGACTAATAACTTGTTCACTTCAAATTTCCTGTGATTCTGAAGTTTTCGCTTTTATTTTCATCGCTTTTCTAGCACATAGTGCGCTATATAAAATGTATTATCATTATTTTATTATTAGCACATGGAGTTTGCCGTCATCAACTCGGTTTATCGCAAAAACTCTGTAGTCAGAAAAAGGTTATCTTATTAATGTACACTTTTGCGGCGACTTGGTGATCATTCTTGCGGCGGGGATCATTTTTGGCGACGGCACAAGGCGACGAGCTTTACATGTGCCGATTCTAATTAGATCAAACATCCATTGTTTCCAATCAACGATATATATGTAAAGTGTGTCTCTAAAACAGTACACTAACTATAAAACAGGTTTACACACTTTATTGTCAGTGGGCACATAAGACAATATCCGATAAATAAATACTTTTTGTTACTTTCTTGCAATGACTTTCACGTGGAACATATTTGCTTCTGAACCGGAAATTCAATTTACACATCGGTGATTCATCATCGGTGATTTTTCGCTTAAACAATAAACATTATGTGTATAATTTGCTATCTAATAGTAAATTGCAATAATTTAGTCAGATTGTCTTAGAAATCCATACCATAAGGAAAATGGGATTTCTATGGCAAGGGATGGCTTGGGAGGGCACTGGGGATATATCTCTACAGTTCAATACCTCATGAAGCCTGGTCAGTCGTTTGACTGATTGTCAATCTATCCACACAGCTATTGCGACTGTGCAACTCAATGATTAATATTCACAATATTTTAATACACAGTGTGCATAACACTACCACGGCTCTTCCCGCCGGCGTTCGAAGGCCAGGTCTGTATGAGCTTGCTTCTTCTTCTTCTTTTTTCTTTCTTTCTCTGTTGGCATGTTCAGCGATTCAAGTCGAGCGGGTCTAGAAAGATGAGCATCCTGTTGGGGAGGGGGTTGTGTCGACCCAAAAGACCGTGGGGGAGGTGCTGATGCAAAAGAGCCAGCCTGTCGGGGTCCTACTGGGGAAGTTGTCTCGCGTCGATCGATAGTGTCGAAGCGAGTGTTTTGAGAAAGAAGCTTTTCAGCCCTTTTTGGCTTGAAATAGTTTGCTGCCAGTTCTTCGTGAGAGTTTCTGGATAAATGCTGCAGGAAACGGTCCTCTTTGGGTTCCTCATGATATCCCATCCCTGAGTACCCATTCATAAGGTGACCTTGGGGCCCTATTTGTAGTCTAGTGGGCGACTTCCGCCTTGTCTGAGGAGAACCACCAGGCATAATTCCACCAGGAGTGGGAAGTGTTGTCTTGGTAACCACAAGATCAGGGAGATTCCACTTGCCAGATTCTTCGTCCCAGACACACTCGGCTTTGATTCGATCAATATTGAAGTAATTACAGTCCCGTCTGATGCACGGCTGTATTTTATCGAGTATCTGCTGCTGTAATTTTAACATTTGTTCTTGTTTACGTATTGTATCTAAGTAATCTTCTCTGTCTCGTTCGAACTCTTCCTGTTGATCGTACACATCTGTTTGTACACTAGCCATCTGCTTCTCAAGTCGGTCAATGTGTCTGGTTTTAAACTTGATTTCATCTTGTAGCGAGTCATAAACCTGCACCATGGTAGAAATCCCTTCGTCGTCCATTTTCTTTGCAGCAAGAAACAATTTCTCTTTCTTAGATTTAGCATACGCCTTCCTTGCTTTACGCTTTTCTTTCAATTTCTGATCTCCCTTCTTTTCGCCACCCACCATCTTTTCCTGTAGTTCTTGTAGACGCTTAAGTGCTTCTTGCTGAGCTCCTTTCGCATCAACCATGGTGGAGGGGAGGTTAGCTTGGTTAACCTTATCTTGAATCATATGTAGAGCCGCGTTAGACGAATGATGTAAGCTTTCCATGCCTTTGTGCATTTTGTCTTGAAGTATGTGAAGTATGTGATC
Organism: Actinostola sp. cb2023; assembly: GCA_033675265.1. Taxonomy (NCBI): domain Eukaryota; kingdom Metazoa; phylum Cnidaria; class Anthozoa; order Actiniaria; family Actinostolidae; genus Actinostola; species Actinostola sp. cb2023. The sequence goes on from JAUJYZ010001030.1 coordinate 96,407, forward strand.
GTTGGTCAGGTTTGTGTGAGATTCTGAAGCACGACGAGCCTGAAAAAAGTAAATAAAAACATTGAGTTCTTAAACAAAATATTTACTAAGAAATAAGAAATAACAATAAGTCATACTTACATAATACATTAAAACAATAGGCGTTTCCCAAGATACAGTTGAGTGAATCATGTACTGGCCAAAGCCTCGGTTTCGTTACAGTAGCTGTTTTTCTAAATGGTGTTATCATGTAAATTATATATTGTTTAATTAGCAACTTTAGGTGCTTCATTGTCAAATCGCCCAATAAAAGCCATCTTATCATTAATACAAATCTCAGTACACGATGGTATGCAATGAAACCGAGGCTTTGGCCAGTACAGGATTCACTCAACTGTATCTTGGGAAAGGACTATTCTCATTGCGTTTTACATGTAAAAAATGTATATAATATATATATTTATGCTGTTTGCATTAATGCTGGCCCACTACTCTGTAGTTTGAGCACTTTGGCATGGTCCATTGCACCTTTTAAACTGCCTTGTTGCAAGCTTGCTTGCTTCATAGCTAAGGATCAGTCTGAAACCTCTGTTCTGCACTGATGAGCTGACAAAGTGAGCTCACAAAGAGCGAAACAGTTATACTGTCTGCAGATTGAGTATTTATTTATTATATAGACACGAGTGTTTTACTGGAAAATATCTCACTCATAAAATTCATACGAAACTACATCCGGGACCCGAGTGGCATATTTTCCATATCCTCACTAGTGAGGATATCGATGACACCACTTCCGATGTTTTTCCACTCACTTGACGCTTGTTGCAGCCGAAGTCAAAATGGCGAGCGACAGGTTTGTCAAAGTCTTTAGCGAGGAACAAGAGAATGAAAATACAATAAAGAAGACGTTATACAACGTGAAAATATTCAAATAATTTCTTGAAAGTGAAGATGAGAACAGGAATATTGAAAATAATCCTCCAAGCGAGCTACAAGAATTGTCCATTAAGTTTGTTCTTGGCGTACGAATGTCTAATAATAAAAAGAAAATTACACGTTGACTTGCGCTCACTCGTGAAATATTTTCGCCACTCGAAGATAAACTTCATATCTTCGCGCCACCGTGTAATATCCTCTCTATATATACACTTGAAATGATAATGACGAAGTGTAAAGAACCCAGAAAAAAATTATGAGTTCCAGATGGGATTTGAACCCATGACCTTCCGTATTCTAGTCAGATGCTCTACCACTGAGCTACTGGGAACTCTAATGGTTGAAAACAACATTGGTGACGAGAGCTTCCTGTCTAAACATTGTTGTTAAGGTCATAGTGTCATGGGTTCAAATCTCATCTGGAACACAGATTTTTTACACTTCTCGTCATTATCATTTCATTTATATGTATGTCTACACAATATTTGCCGCCATATATACATTTATTTCAATTATGTTAGTCCCCCGAAAAGGGTGAAAGGTGCGATCCTGAAGGATCATGGGATTTCTATTTGCAGCCATATTCTTAATGAACGTCTTGTACTAAACAAGCACAAATATTCAAGTGACATTCAAAATGAGATGGCCGGATTGTTTATCGAAATGACAGGGAATTAGGGTAGAAAGACTTTATAAACAGTTATATCTCCCATGATTCTATGTGGTCGCACCTTTGTGAGTCAAGGGTGACTAACTTAATTGAATTAGGTGTATATTATATATATAGCCAATCTCAAGAAGGTTAAGTTGAAAATGTGGTAGTTGTAGTCAGGCATATTAAACGAAAAAACTGAAGAACTAGGTATGTTGTCACTGACTAGATACTACAACCTTCCTCAGCAGCGATGATATGACAGACTATGATAATGTGTGGGATCACTTAAACAAAACTGTTATATACACAAGAAAAATAAATGTGTTCGTTAATTGAGTTGCAGTCACGCACAGAATGCCACGCTTCCAAGAAAAGTCTCTTGCCCCATTAGCCACTCTAGAAACGAGTAAAGGACTGGGAACGAGTTTTTAGAATTAATCTAAATAAGAAATGAACTCCATTACAAGAAAGAACATAACAGAATTAGTCAGTTTCAGGAGTTTGATAGGGTTTGGACAAGTAGTAAATTAACTGCAGACATTCAAAAACTGCAAAAACTGCAAAAAAATGTATGGTTGCAGGGGACGCTTGTCCCTTGTACACATTTCTTTGTAAATTTTGAGATGTTTGGAAAGCTGTTACTCATTCAATATCTAACTAAACCTAACAAAACTTTGTAAACTTACTAATTATGAGATGCTCTTTCTTGATTGGGTTCATTTCTTAATTATATTAATTCTAAAAAACTCTTTCCCAGTCCTTTACTCGTTTCTAAAGTGGCTAATTGGGATTCACGATCGATGATCCTGGCGTCTTCGAAGTTAAATTGATGGCCCGTTTCAATGTGATGAAAAAAAGACGGGGCTTTAGCCTTTCTTGATACCAAAACCACCAGGCAAAGCGACGGGTCCATCTCGGTTTCCGTTTATAGGAAACCCACCCACACCGACCGATATCTAGATTTCAATTCGCACCACCATTCAGGACACAAACGTGCTGTTGCTAGAACACTACTCGATCGAGCCCACAATATTCCTTCTACACCCAGAGAAAGATCGTCAGAGGAAAAACACGTCTTCAAAGCGTTGCATGCAAATGGATATCCTACAATCACCGCAACAAGAACAGCAAGAACGTCGGGGCTTCGTATTACTTCCATACATCAAAGGGATTTCAGAGAAAATCACCAGGACCTTAAATAAATTCAACATAAGAGTCGCGCACAAGCCAGTTCGCACCATTTCATCTATAGTGGTAGTGTGTGTGAGAGTACAGTGTCCCCCAATTAGTGCGCAAACGCTAGAACACATTGGACACTTAAATAAACAGTTATTATTTTATTTATTTATTTACTCAAGAAACCCAAGGACAAAGGAGACAAAGACGCCACAACCGATGTCATCTACCGCGTTGGATGTGAAGATTGTGAGAAGTGCTACATAGGGCAGACATAACGCGCCTTAAAAACACGCATCAAAGAACATATTAAAGCCGTTTCACACTTGACCGCAATTCTTTGTTAGCTAAACATCGCATTGAAACGGGCCATCAATTTAACTTCGAAGACGCCAGGATCATCGATCGTGAATCCCAATGGGGCAAGGTGCTTTTCTTGGAAGCGTGGCATTCTGTGCGTGACTGCAACTCAATTAACGAACACATTTATTTTTCTTGTGTATATAACAGTTTGTTTAAGTGATCCACACATTATCATAGTCTGTCATATCATCGCTGCTGAGGAAGGTTGTAGTATCGCAACCGAAACGTCCACATTAAATTTCTAGTCAGTGACAACATACCTAGTTCTTCAGTTTTTTCGCTCAAGAAGGTTGTCCGCCTTCAAATATACAAAAGATCTGAATTAGTTACAAAATGCCGTCATGAGAACAAAATGCCGTCATGCAGCCAATCAGAAGAAACGCCACAACCGCAAAGCAAATATGGAACCTTCATGAACTTTAGTCTGATGATCGCCTAGAGCGTGAAACTCGAGTAACTTTTTTATCTGTCTTTACATTTTGTATTTAGTATATACCAACTCGCCAATCTCCGATGAACGCACGCTCTGATTGGTTTAAAAAAACTCAGGCTATTCTACCATATTCACCTCCAAAACTCGGGATATTGAGTCGGCAACAAAATGGCAGCTGCCGGCTCCTGATTTTTAAACTTTTCTCGTGTTCTTAATAATAATAATAATAATTGCTTATTATTCCAACATCCCAAGTGATCTGTTTGGCCAGTGGTCCACGGAAATTTGTCTTCTATTGCTTTTACGATATAGCCAAAGATAAAAATGGCAAGAAAGTTGAAGATTCTGTTGTGCTTTTGAATAAAATTGTAGTTGGAGTGCGCTCGCTACTGACGCCATTCACGCCATCGAGCACGCGGTTTGTTTTCTTTGTGCCTTTTTCAGTGAAATACTGCATAATTTTTGGCTTACAGTAAATCAGTTTTAGTTCCTTGATTGGCTCGTTGGTATACACCTATTTCAAAAAACGTTGGCATCTGAAATCTGAATCTGAAATCTGAATCTGTGACCTAAAAACACTCGTAGCCACACTATTTGCCAACGGGTCTTTGCCTGAAGGTCGTGGCATGATTCCAGTTACAAGATAGATCACAACTCATTCCACAATAATAATAAAGTTTGTGTGCAATACAATCCCTCTCGGTCTCAGATTTTAGATTCAGATTTCAGATGCCAACGTTTTTTTAAATAGGTGTATACTAAAAAATTATTATCTTCGCTGTCGGTGAATAACAGTTTTAGGAATATTTACCTCGCCGCTTCGCGTCTCGGTAAATATTCTACCGCTATTCACCTCCAGTTCAGAGAATAATTGTTAAATATATACTGTACTTACAGTATATATATAACAATTATTCTCTGAACTACAAAATGGAGGTTTTTGTCCAATCACAACGCTTACTATTATGGGATGTTTGTGAAAATATATTTTCCTCGTTACTCATACGATTAGCAAAATGTATGCAAGAAATCCGAACATTTGAACAAAAGGAAATATATTTTAAATATATATTTTTGCATTTGGAATAACTAAAATTTTAATGACATGACAAATTTTATATAAACCAATAAATATATTTCCTTTTGTTCGTATGTTGGGATTTCTTGTGTCAACCTTGTTTATTATATAAGTTATATGAAACATATTTTTTTTTCACCAGCATCCCATAATAAGTAAGCATTGTTATAGGCCAAAAACCTGCATTTTGTACTTACAGTATATATATATAAATGTATATTTGAAAGCGGACAACTTTCTTGAGATTGACTATATATGCAGAATATATTATCGTCTGGGCCATAACGCTCCGGACCGCGGGAAGCCTGAGGGTGAGTTTGATTCCACAGGACGTGATCACACAGCGAATACAAACTGATCGATCGTGCGAGCTGTCCTTGCTGGATGCGATACTAATCTAAAATTGATGATTCTAAGGCAAGAAATGCAACAGTCAACAAACGGGCAATAAGCAACAGCCACAAAAAGAGCAGCCTCAGCAGAAGCAACAATAATAAGAAAAACAACCATTTTCAGAAAAAGATCATTCTCAATAACTACCTCATCCAATGCAATAACACTTATGACGCTTCCATATTCAGGTGTGACCGATGTGATCCCGCTGGAAGTATCATCTTTTTCAGATAAACCATGTTCAATGGCGTAGTAGTGTTCTTCAATGTCATTGACCTTTTTGCTGTAATCTCCATTTAAGCGATCCATCTCAGCTTGGAGCTTCTGCTTCGACATCTGCTCAGCTTCGTACATCGTCTTCATGTTGGAGATTTTCGCTTCGTATTGTTGACGTAGTTTTTTCAGTTTCCATTTGGACAGCTAGAGCATGTTCGTGGGAAAGCCCGACGACCAATCGATTTCTGTGGTACCGCCGACGAAGACGCTTCGCCTAGAATGAAATATTGAACAAATCGTTGAACTGCGACCCTGACAAACGAGCTTTGTTATGATTCGATGAAAAGATATCCATGTTGTTCGTAATGACTGGCGTTGTTTCTGCTAACACTGCTGTGTGCCTGCAATCATGTTAGCATAAACACGCCTTCTTTGTGTAGAAACGTCTGAAGGCTGTACTTCCACAATGATGGCCAATACTATTTTAAAAAGACTTGCATTGCTACAGGGTGGTCACTGGTCTAACAAGCCAAACTCATGGCAAATAGATTTTTGTGCAAAGGGACAAAAACCTTCAGAATACAGTAAATACTGTAGGATAAACATCGATACATATGATATACATTAAAGTTTTTCAGCAGAGAAGATTATGTTCAAATTTATTTTGTTCTTGTTGATTTTGTCCCCTCAAAAATGTCTAATCACACGAGATCGTGTTCTAGACTATAGCCTGGTTAATACAGTATGGATATATTAGCAAATACCTAAATATAGTTATTATTATTACTAATTGCATAAACGATGTTGGGTTGAAAGTCATGAAACCAACGAGCAAAGGAATTCTGGAAAATCAAAAATAACATTCTAAATCATCATTGTATTATTTAGGCAGTAATTCTGAAAAGCCCCATGGGGAGAATTATTAAAGTATTATTATTTATTAATTATTATTATTATTTATTATTATTATATAACATCGTAAAACCAACATTCTTCCAATCCAGACAGAATATTAGTAATTATAACCCAACGATAAATTGTCGCGCGTGGTACATCTACACAGGATGGATATCAGACGATAACCCCCTTCCGAAGTGATATCCGTCCATTAAAAAACAATACGTATAAAAGGAAAACAAAACATGCGAAAACAAAACAAATTAAGTGACACTGAAATAAATACGCCAGCCAAAAACACTAACAAAATCAACAAAATAGTGCAGTGGAAATCTTAACATTAAAACAAAAATTAAAATTAAAATTAAATTAAAATTAAGTTTTTTTGTGAGTTTCAGCGCGTGAAAAATTTATCGTTGGGTTATAAAATAAATGAACCCCTTCTGGCTCACTGGGATATCAGCTGATATCCTTGGATGAGGAATGGTCCTCAAAATATCACATATGCCCTCGAAGCTTGCTTCTCGGCCAACTGTTCTTTTTTCGGACCATTAGTAAATATTTAAATAACATATATATATGTTATACAGCAATATGCAGAAATTCTGATCCATTTGACTAAAATACATATATATCAAAAACCTACTTTAGATCATGGGATGGTTACGCTATATTTTTTTCTAGTTGTCTGCCAGCAAGGCTTTATGAAAAAAATATCAGCGTAGCCATCCCATAATTTTAAGTAGGTTTTTGATATATATGTATTTTAGTCAAATGGATCAGAATTTCTGCATATTGCTGTATGTTATATGTTATGTTATACAGCAATATGCAGAAATTCTGATCCTTTTGACTAAAAATACATATATATCAAAGACCTACTTAAAATTATGGGATGGCTACGCTGATATTTTTTCATAAAGCCTCGCTGGCAGACAACTAGAAAAAAATATCAGCGTAGCCATCCCATAATTTTAAGTAGGTTTTTGATATATATATGTATTTTAGTCAAAAGGATCAGAATTTCTGCATATTGCTGTATGTTATATGTTATATATATATATAGAAATGAAAACTGATGGAGAATATACAGAACAAATGTTCGGAAAAAATCAGACGCCTCGAGCGGGATTCGAACCCACGACACCCCGATTTCATGACATGAAATCTGGGTGTCGTGGGTTCGAATCCCGCTCGAGGCGTCTGATTTTTTCCGAACATTTGTTCTGTATATTCTCCATCAGTTTTCATTTCTATACATATATCATAGTTCTTATCAGTAATATATATATAGCTTGAGGATAAATGGTGTAGACATCAAGCGAACTACTTGCTGGTCCAAGAACTTTTATTAAACGTTTCGGCCTGTTTGGCCTTCTTCAGTAATATAATGTATTTACAACACTTGGTGACTACTAAATGAAAATCTATAAGTATTTATAGTAATGATAGAATAAAAGGACAATAGATAAGAATAAATTAAAAATGAAAACGTGGAATGTATGAATGGATATAATGAACTATTGATAAGAAAGCTAAAAATGTAAAAATACCTAAGGTCTATTATATATAATTCGCTTGGTGGCCTTAAAAATTCCTGCCTCTTATTCAACCCATGGGGGTGCTAGTGTTTTACAACAATTGCGCACTCCAAAAAGCCTCTCTAGTTAAAAGTATTTTGTGTCATGTTATCCAAAGCACTGATTTAGTTCAATGGCAATGAAGACAAAGTCGACGAGGGAGTGGTTGCGCGCATTAAAATGTATGGCAACTTCGCATGTTTTTTTTGTTTGTTTTCATTGCTGATTTGTGGTTTCTGAATCTGACCTTGAATTCATTTACCTGGTCAGAACCCGATGTCTGTAAGAACATTTTCTTGCAATGTAATGAGGTAAATAGATTTTTTCAAGGTGTCAAGGATAGGTGCTTTATCAGTAAGATTAAGTAGAAGAGATATTGCCCTCAGGCACATTCAACTCTAATTTCTTAGGCAAGCACTATCTTCAGATCCATGGAACTGCCATGCGGCGTACCGAAGAACGCTTGTAGTTAGCGCTGATCTGGTCATGATGAAGGGTGAGTTGATGACGTTTAGCAAGATAACATTCTACTATCAAAGCCAATTTAAGGTGGCGACAATAGGGGTATATTTTTGATCTTCATGTGACTTTTGGGACTAAGATATAATTTCCTCGATCGTGTTATACCGTGATTGTATTGGTGCATTGCTTTTAGCTTTGGACAGTAAGTAGTAGATCAGCTTCAGTTACCTCTAAAGAAGGTCCAAGCCGATTTAAATTCAGCCAAAAAAACGAATTTATATCGACTCTAACATTTCAAGTAGGGTGATATCGCACTAGATTTGTTTCGTATCTAAACAACGTGACACAATCCTATAATGTAGGGAACCCAACGGAGGCATATTCTTTACACAATGTAGTAAAGTTGTCCAGGGGCGGTATGCCAGGCCTAGAAATAGAAGGAATTTGTCCATGTAGATTCAAACTGTGAAAAGAAACCGGTCAAATGATATGTAAGATCATACGTTGAGGCTCTGTAGAGTTAGACTGAAGTGCTGTTAAAATCAGGGAAGGAATTCAAAAAAATCCGTATACTCGAGAAATTTATCTAGTCCCAAAGTCCAAAGATCAAAAATATCATAACCCTATATCGCCACCATAAATTAGGTTTGATAGTAGTATGTGATCTTGCTAACCTCATCAACACCCAGCCATTGCCAGATCAGCGACTAACTACAAGCCGTTCTTCGGACAGACCATGGCAGTTCCATAGGATCTGAAAGATAGTGCTTGCCTAAGTGAACTATGAGTTGTTGTGTCCTGAGGGCAATATCCACCGCTTCTACGATAACCTTCCGTAGATGGAAATTATTTACCTCGCTCATTACATGGCAAGAACTGTTCTTTACAGTACATCGGGTCTACCAGTAATGAATTAGAAGGTCAGCATTCAGAAACCACGCAATCAGCAATGAAAACAAACAAAAAACATGCGAAGTTGCCATACATTTTTAATCGGGGGGGGCGAGCAAGCCAATCCCTCGTCGACTTTTGTCTTCATTTCCTTTTATTCTATCATTACTATAAATACTTATAGATTTTCATTTAGTAGTCACCAAGTGTTGTAAATACATTATATTACTGAAGAAGGCCAAACAGGCCGAAACGTTTAATAAAGTTCTTGGACCAGCAAGTAGTTCGCTTGATGTCTACACCATTTATCCTCAACTATATATATATTACTGATAAGAACTATGATATATGTATAGAAATGAAAACTGATGGAGAATATACAGAACAAATGTTCGGAAAAAATCAGACGCCTCGAGCGGGATTCGAACCCACGACACCCAGATTTCATGTCATGAAATCGGGGTGTCGTGGGTTTCGAATCCCGCTCGAGGCGTCTGATTTTTTCCGAACATTTGTTCTGTATATTCTCCATCAGTTTTCATTTCTATATATATATATAACATATAACATACAGCAATATGCAGAAATTCTGATCCTTTTGACTAAAATACATATATATATCAAAAACCTACTTAAAATTATGGGATGGCTACGCTGATATTTTTTTCTAGTTGTCTGCCAGCGAGGCTTTATGAAAAAAATATCAGCGTAGCCATCCCATAATTTTAAGTAGGTCTTTGATATATATGTATTTTAGTCAAAAGGATCAGAATTTCTGCATATTGCTGTATAACATAACATATAACATACAGCAATATGCAGAAATTCTGATCCATTTGACTAAAATACATATATATCAAAAACCTACTTAAAATTATGGGATGGCTACGCTGATATTTTCATAAAGCCTTGCTGGCAGACAACTAGAAAAAAATATAGCGTAACCATCCCATGATCTAAAGTAGGTTTTTGATATATATGTATTTTAGTCAAATGGATCAGAATTTCTGCATATTGCTGTATAACATATATATATGTTATTTAAATATTTACTAATGGTCCGAAAAAAGAACAGTTGGCCGAGAAGCAAAGCTTCGAGGGCATATGTGATATTTTGAGGACCATTCCTCATCCAAGGATATCAGCTGATATCCCAGTGAGCCAGAAGGGGTTCATTTATTTTATAACCCAACGATAAATTTTCACGCGCTGAAACTCACAAAAAACTTAATTTTAATTTAATTTTAATTTTAATTTTTGTTTTAATGTTAAGATTTCCACTGCACTATTTTGTTGATTTTGTTAGTGTTTTTGCTGGCGTATTTATTTCAGTGTCACTTAATTTGTTTTGTTTTCCATGTTTTGTTTTCCTTTTATACGTATTGTTTTTTAATGGACGGATATCACTTCGGAAGGGGGTTATCGTCTGATATCCATCCTGTGTAGATGTACCACGCGCGACAATTTATCGTTGGGTTATAATTACTAATATTCTGTCTGGATTGGAAGAATGTTGGTTTTACGATGTTATAATAATAATAATAATAATAATAATAATAATAATAATAATACTTTAATAATTCTCCCCATGGGGCTTTTCAGAATTACTGCCTAAATAATACAATGATGATTTAGAATGTTATTTGTGATTTTCCAGAATTCCTTTGCTCGTTGGTTTCATGACTTTCAACCCAACATCGTTTATGCAATTAGTAATAATAATAATAACTATATTTAGGTATTTGCTAATATATCCATACTGTATTAACCAGGCTATAGTCTAGAACACGATCTCGTGTGATTAGACATTTTTGAGGGGACAAAATCAACAAGAACAAAATAAATTTGAACATAATCTTCTCTGCTGAAAAACTTTAATGTATATCATATGTATCGATGTTTATCCTACAGTATTTACTGTATTCTGAAGGTTTTTGTCCCTTTGCACAAAAATCTATTTGCCATGAGTTGGCTTGTTAGACCAGTGACCACCCTGTAGCAATGCAAGTCTTTTAAAATAGTATTGGCCATCATTGTGGAAGTACAGCCTTCAGACGTTTTACACACAAAGAAGGCGTGTTTATGCTAACATGATTGCAGGCACACAGCAGTGTTAGCAGAAACAACGCCAGTCATTACGAACAACATGGATATCTTTTCATCGAATCATAACAAAGCTCGTTTGTCAGGGTCGCAGTTCAACGATTTGTTCAATATTTCATTCTAGGCGAAGCGTCTTCGTCGGCGGTACCACAGAAATCGATTGGTCGTCGGCTTTCCCACGAACATGCTCTAGCTGTCCAAATGGAAACTGAAAAACTACGTCAACAATACGAAGCGAAAATCTCCAACATGAAGACGATGTACGAAGCTGAGCAGATGTCGAAGCAGAAGCTCCAAGCTGAGATGGATCGCTTAAATGGAGATTACAGCAAAAAGGTCAATGACATTGAAGAACACTACGCCATTGAACATGGTTTATCTGAAAAAGATGATACTTCCAGCGGGATCACATCGGTCACACCTGAATATGGAAGCGTCATAAGTGTTATTGCATTGGATGAGGTAGTTATTGAGAATGATCTTTTTCTGAAAATGGTTGTTTTTCTATTATTGTTGCTTCTGCTGAGGCTGCTCTTTTTGTGGCTGTTGCTTATTGCCCGTTTGTTGACTGTTGCATTTCTTGCCTTAGAATCATCAATTTTAGATTAGTATCGCATCCAGCAAGGACAGCTCGCACGATCGATCAGTTTGTATTCGCTGTGTGATCACGTCCTGTGGAATCAAACTCACCCTCAGGCTTCCCGCGGTCCGGAGCGTTATGGCCCAGACGATAATATATTCTGCATATATAGTCAATCTCAAGAAAGTTGTCCGCTTTCAAATATACTTTTTATATATATATACTGTAAGTACAAAATGCAGGTTTTTGGCCTATAACAATGCTTACTTATTATGGGATGCTGGTGAAAAAAATATGTTTCATATAACTTATATAATAAACAAGGTTGACACAAGAAATCCCAACATACGAACAAAAAAGGAAATATATTTATTGGTTTATATAAAATTTGTCATGTCATTAAAATTTTAGTTATTCCAAATGCAAAAATATATATTTAAAATATATTTCCTTTTGTTCAAATGTTCGGATTTCTTGCATACATTTTGCTAATCGTATGAGTAACGAGGAAAATATATTTTCACAAACATCCCATAATAGTAAGCGTTGTGATTGGACAAAAACCTCCATTTTGTAGTTCAGAGAATAATTGTTATATATATACTGTAAGTACAGTATATATTTAACAATTATTCTCTGAACTGGAGGTGAATAGCGGTAGAATATTTACCGAAACGCGAAGCGGCGAGGTAAATATTCCTAAAACTGTTATTCACCGACAGCGAAGATAATAATTTTTTAGTATACACCTATTTAAAAAAAACGTTGGCATCTGAAATCTGAATCTAAAATCTGAGACCGAGAGGGATTGTATTGCACACAAACTTTATTATTATTGTGGAATGAGTTGTGATCTATCTTGTAACTGGAATCATGCCACGACCTTCAGGCAAAGACCCGTTGGCAAATAGTGTGGCTACGAGTGTTTTTAGGTCACAGATTCAGATTTCAGATTCAGATTTCAGATGCCAACGTTTTTTGAAATAGGTGTATACCAACGAGCCAATCAAGGAACTAAAACTGATTTACTGTAAGCCAAAAATTATGCAGTATTTCACTGAAAAAGGCACAAAGAAAACAAACCGCGTGCTCGATGGCGTGAATGGCGTCAGTAGCGAGCGCACTCCAACTACAATTTTATTCAAAAGCACAACAGAATCTTCAACTTTCTTGCCATTTTTATCTTTGGCTATATCGTAAAAGCAATAGAAGACAAATTTCCGTGGACCACTGGCCAAACAGATCACTTGGGATGTTGGAATAATAAGCAATTATTATTATTATTATTAAGAACACGAGAAAAGTTTAAAAATCAGGAGCCGGCAGCTGCCATTTTGTTGCCGACTCAATATCCCGAGTTTTGGAGGTGAATATGGTAGAATAGCCTGAGTTTTTTAACCAATCAGAGCGTGCGTTCATCGGAGATTGGCGAGTTGGTATATACTAAATACAAAATGTAAAGACAGATAAAAAAGTTACTCGAGTTTCACGCTCTAGGCGATCATCAGACTAAAGTTCATGAAGGTTCCATATTTGCTTTGCGGTTGTGGCGTTTCTTCTGATTGGCTGCATGACGGCATTTTGTTCTCATGACGGCATTTTGTAACTAATTCAGATCTTTTGTATATTTGAAGGCGGACAACCTTCTTGAGCGAAAAAACTGAAGAACTAGGTATGTTGTCACTGACTAGAAATTTAATGTGGACGTTTCGGTTGCGATACTACAACCTTCCTCAGCAGCGATGATATGACAGACTATGATAATGTGTGGATCACTTAAACAAACTGTTATATACACAAGAAAAATAAATGTGTTCGTTAATTGAGTTGCAGTCACGCACAGAATGCCACGCTTCCAAGAAAAGCACCTTGCCCCATTGGGATTCACGATCGATGATCCTGGCGTCTTCGAAGTTAAATTGATGGCCCGTTTCAATGCGATGTTTAGCTAACAAAGAATTGCGGTCAAGTGTGAAACGGCTTTAATATGTTCTTTGATGCGTGTTTTTAAGGCGCGTTATGTCTGCCCTATGTAGCACTTCTCACAATCTTCACATCCAACGCGGTAGATGACATCGGTTGTGGCGTCTTTGTCTCCTTTGTCCTTGGGTTTCTTGAGTAAATAAATAAATAAAATAATAACTGTTTATTTAAGTGTCCAATGTGTTCTAGCGTTTGCGCACTAATTGGGGGACACTGTACTCTCACACACACTACCACTATAGATGAAATGGTGCGAACTGGCTTGTGCGCGACTCTTATGTTGAATTTATTTAAGGTCCTGGTGATTTTCTCTGAAATCCCTTTGATGTATGGAAGTAATACGAAGCCCCGACGTTCTTGCTGTTCTTGTTGCGGTGATTGTAGGATATCCATTTGCATGCAACGCTTTGAAGACGTGTTTTTCCTCTGACGATCTTTCTCTGGGTGTAGAAGGAATATTGTGGGCTCGATCGAGTAGTGTTCTAGCAACAGCACGTTTGTGTCCTGAATGGTGGTGCGAATTGAAATCTAGATATCGGTCGGTGTGGGTGGGTTTCCTATAAACGGAAACCGAGATGGACCCGTCGCTTTGCCTGGTGGTTTTGGTATCAAGAAAGGCTAAAGCCCCGTCTTTTTTTCATCACATTGAAACGGGCCATCAATTTAACTTCGAAGACGCCAGGATCATCGATCGTGAATCCCAATTAGCCACTTTAGAAACGAGTAAAGGACTGGGAAAGAGTTTTTAGAATTAATATAATTAAGAAATGAACCCAATCAAGAAAGAGCATCTCATAATTAGTAAGTTTACAAAGTTTTGTTAGGTTTAGTTAGATATTGAATGAGTAACAGCTTTCCAAACATCTCAAAATTTACAAAGAAATGTGTACAAGGGACAAGCGTCCCCTGCAACCATACATTTTTTTGCAGTTTTTGCAGTTTTTGAATGTCTGCAGTTAATTTACTACTTGTCCAAACCCTATCAAACTCCTGAAACTGACTAATTCTGTTATGTTCTTTCTTGTAATGGAGTTCATTTCTTATTTAGATTAATTCTAAAAACTCGTTCCCAGTCCTTTACTCGTTTCTAGAGTGGCTAATGGGGCAAGAGACTTTTCTTGGAAGCGTGGCATTCTGTGCGTGACTGCAACTCAATTAACGAACACATTTATTTTTCTTGTGTATATAACAGTTTGTTTAAGTGATCCCACACATTATCATAGTCTGTCATATCATCGCTGCTGAGGAAGGTTGTAGTATCTAGTCAGTGACAACATACCTAGTTCTTCAGTTTTTTCGTTTAATATGCCTGACTACAACTACCACATTTTCAACTTAACCTTCTTGAGATTGGCTATATATATAATATACACCTAATTCAATTAAGTTAGTCACCCTTGACTCACAAAGGTGCGACCACATAGAATCATGGGAGATATAACTGTTTATAAAGTCTTTCTACCCTAATTCCCTGTCATTTCGATAAACAATCCGGCCATCTCATTTTGAATGTCACTTGAATATTTGTGCTTGTTTAGTACAAGACGTTCATTAAGAATATGGCTGCAAATAGAAATCCCATGATCCTTCAGGATCGCACCTTTCACCCTTTTCGGGGGACTAACATAATTGAAATAAATGTATATATGGCGGCAAATATTGTGTAGACATACATATAAATGAAATGATAATGACGAGAAGTGTAAAAAATCTGTGTTCCAGATGAGATTTGAACCCATGACACTATGACCTTAACAACAATGTTTAGACAGGAAGCTCTCGTCACCAATGTTGTTTTCAACCATTAGAGTTCCCAGTAGCTCAGTGGTAGAGCATCTGACTAGAATACGGAAGGTCATGGGTTCAAATCCCATCTGGAACTCATAATTTTTTTCTGGGTTCTTTACACTTCGTCATTATCATTTCAAGTGTATATATAGAGAGGATATTACACGGTGGCGCGAAGATATGAAGTTTATCTTCGAGTGGCGAAAATATTTCACGAGTGAGCGCAAGTCAACGTGTAATTTTCTTTTTATTATTAGACATTCGTACGCCAAGAACAAACTTAATGGACAATTCTTGTAGCTCGCTTGGAGGATTATTTTCAATATTCCTGTTCTCATCTTCACTTTCAAGAAATTATTTGAATATTTTCACGTTGTATAACGTCTTCTTTATTGTATTTTCATTCTCTTGTTCCTCGCTAAAGACTTTGACAAACCTGTCGCTCGCCATTTTGACTTCGGCTGCAACAAGCGTCAAGTGAGTGGAAAAACATCGGAAGTGGTGTCATCGATATCCTCACTAGTGAGGATATGGAAAATATGCCACTCGGGTCCCGGATGTAGTTTCGTATGAATTTTATGAGTGAGATATTTTCCAGTAAAACACTCGTGTCTATATAATAAATAAATACTCAATCTGCAGACAGTATAACTGTTTCGCTCTTTGTGAGCTCACTTTGTCAGCTCATCAGTGCAGAACAGAGGTTTCAGACTGATCCTTAGCTATGAAGCAAGCAAGCTTGCAACAAGGCAGTTTAAAAGGTGCAATGGACCATGCCAAAGTGCTCAAACTACAGAGTAGTGGGCCAGCATTAATGCAAACAGCATAAATATATATATTATATACATTTTTTACATGTAAAACGCAATGAGAATAGTCCTTTCCCAAGATACAGTTGAGTGAATCCTGTACTGGCCAAAGCCTCGGTTTCATTGCATACCATCGTGTACTGAGATTTGTATTAATGATAAGATGGCTTTTATTGGGCGATTTGACAATGAAGCACCTAAAGTTGCTAATTAAACAATATATAATTTACATGATAACACCATTTAGAAAAACAGCTACTGTAACGAAACCGAGGCTTTGGCCAGTACATGATTCACTCAACTGTATCTTGGGAAACGCCTATTGTTTTAATGTATTATGTAAGTATGACTTATTGTTATTTCTTATTTCTTAGTAAATATTTTGTTTAAGAACTCAATGTTTTTATTTACTTTTTTCAGGCTCGTCGTGCTTCAGAATCTCACACAAACCTGACCAACGATCACATACTTCACATACTTCAAGACAAAATGCACAAAGGCATGGAAAGCTTACATCATTCGTCTAACGCGGCTCTACATATGATTCAAGATAAGGTTAACCAAGCTAACCTCCCCTCCACCATGGTTGATGCGAAAGGAGCTCAGCAAGAAGCACTTAAGCGTCTACAAGAACTACAGGAAAAGATGGTGGGTGGCGAAAAGAAGGGAGATCAGAAATTGAAAGAAAAGCGTAAAGCAAGGAAGGCGTATGCTAAATCTAAGAAAGAGAAATTGTTTCTTGCTGCAAAGAAAATGGACGACGAAGGGATTTCTACCATGGTGCAGGTTTATGACTCGCTACAAGATGAAATCAAGTTTAAAACCAGACACATTGACCGACTTGAGAAGCAGATGGCTAGTGTACAAACAGATGTGTACGATCAACAGGAAGAGTTCGAACGAGACAGAGAAGATTACTTAGATACAATACGTAAACAAGAACAAATGTTAAAATTACAGCAGCAGATACTCGATAAAATACAGCCGTGCATCAGACGGGACTGTAATTACTTCAATATTGATCGAATCAAAGCCGAGTGTGTCTGGGACGAAGAATCTGGCAAGTGGAATCTCCCTGATCTTGTGGTTACCAAGACAACACTTCCCACTCCTGGTGGAATTATGCCTGGTGGTTCTCCTCAGACAAGGCGGAAGTCGCCCACTAGACTACAAATAGGGCCCAAGGTCACCTTATGAATGGGTACTCAGGGATGGGATATCATGAGGAACCCAAAGAGGACCGTTTCCTGCAGCATTTATCCAGAAACTCTCACGAAGAACTGGCAGCAAACTATTTCAAGCCAAAAAGGGCTGAAAAGCTTCTTTCTCAAAACACTCGCTTCGACACTATCGATCGACGCGAGACAACTTCCCCAGTAGGACCCCGACAGGCTGGCTCTTTTGCATCAGCACCTCCCCCACGGTCTTTTGGGTCGACACAACCCCCTCCCCAACAGGATGCTCATCTTTCTAGACCCGCTCGACTTGAATCGCTGAACATGCCAACAGAGAAAGAAAGAAAAAAGAAGAAGAAGAAGCAAGCTCATACAGACCTGGCCTTCGAACGCCGGCGGGAAGAGCCGTGGTAGTGTTATGCACACTGTGTATTAAAATATTGTGAATATTAATCATTGAGTTGCACAGTCGCAATAGCTGTGTGGATAGATTGACAATCAGTCAAACGACTGACCAGGCTTCATGAGGTATTGAACTGTAGAGATATATCCCCAGTGCCCTCCCAAGCCATCCCTTGCCATAGAAATCCCATTTTCCTTATGGTATGGATTTCTAAGACAATCTGACTAAATTATTGCAATTTACTATTAGATAGCAAATTATACACATAATGTTTATTGTTTAAGCGAAAAATCACCGATGATGAATCACCGATGTGTAAATTGAATTTCCGGTTCAGAAGCAAATATGTTCCACGTGAAAGTCATTGCAAGAAAGTAACAAAAAGTATTTATTTATCGGATATTGTCTTATGTGCCCACTGACAATAAAGTGTGTAAACCTGTTTTATAGTTAGTGTACTGTTTTAGACACACTTTACATATATATCGTTGATTGGAAACAATGGATGTTTGATCTAATTAGAATCGGCACATGTAAAGCTCGTCGCCTTGTGCCGTCGCCAAAAATGATCCCCGCCGCAAGAATGATCACCAAGTCGCCGCAAAAGTGTACATTAATAAGATAACCTTTTTCTGACTACAGAGTTTTTGCGATAAACCGAGTTGATGACGGCAAACTCCATGTGCTAATAATAAAATAATGATAATACATTTTATATAGCGCACTATGTGCTAGAAAAGCGATGAAAATAAAAGCGAAAACTTCAGAATCACAGGAAATTTGAAGTGAACAAGTTATTAGTCGGGCTTCCTGTGGAAGCCCCGACTCTAAAAATGCAGAGCGTTCGTCGTATTCTTTGACCCCAAATGACTAATTGGGTTCTACAGCGCATGCGTCTTGTTTTATATTAAGCTACGCAGGCTAACGTCGAGCTAAAGCCGAAGGAGACATGAAGTCTGGCCAAGAACGATTACAAAGCACAAACCAATCAGGGAAAGCACCGGAGGTCAAGGAGCCAAAATATAAGTCTTTTCTCGTCTAAATCTAAATTTAGATTGAAACAGGACGCTCTAGTAACGTGAAGTCGGGCTATTAACGTTTTTACTGATATACTGTAAAGTTCGCAGTACTGAAATTGCAAGGAAAGCATGTTCTATCGAGCTCGAGTCATGCAACGACGAGCAACCAAAAACTGTTTCAATCGCACTGAAAATCGCACTATAAGATATCTATATTTAGTTCAAATAGGTTACATTTCATTTAGAAGCCCGACTTCACGCTAGAAGAGCGTCTAGTTATAATTTAAATACATTGTAGTGGCTTCGTCTGTATTTGAAATTTGTTTATTGAACTAAGCTTTCGGCCATCTTCAGGGTTATGAAAGTACACATTTCCTACGTAGCTAACAGAAAGCGGTATCCATGGAATATTAGAGAGCTTAAGCACGAGACGTTTTTGAGAAGTTAATTTACATGATTCGTGACGTCATGACGTCTGTGACGCGAGGTCAGTGACTTGAAAACCTTTGCTTTCCCGTCCGTGTAGAGACTGAAAAACGTGACGAAGGTAAGGTTAATTTTTTTACGTTCTTTTCTGTTTTACGCATTTCAACTACCTAGAAACACAAAGTAGAGCAAAATTACCTTAAACTATTTCGTCATTTTCAATTTTAGATAAACTGAATAGCAATAAAATGGCTCTGATTTTCGTACCGTCAGGCGGTGGTGAAAGTGCCGGGGCCATTGACATTGGAACACAACATGCATCACAGCAGTAAGTTAAAGCATTCTTTTACACAGTTTATAATTACTCGGGCTACCGTGGTAGCCGAGTCTAAATCTGCAGTTTGTGTCATGTTCTTTTCGTCGAGGAATGACAGGAATGTCTGTAATAAGGTTTTCGATTGGCTCAAAAATAATCGAAACCATGGCAACGTATTTCATGGTGACGTACGTACATGATTCATGAGCGTCTTAGTTCTTTGAAAGGATGTTGTTCGAAGTTATACGTCGTCTTCTTCTCCAAACGCTCACTATGCTTACAAATGCACAAGTCATTCGCGGTAGGCCCACACCAAAAGATGTTGAGCGATTTATGAAGGGGTCGGTCCGCGAACTCAAAGAGAAATCAAATGAGAAGCTATTTTAAAACTAGCACAGCTAAGTGACAAGACTATCAACTCTTGTACTGAAAAGTACTACTCAGATACTCAGATGCTGTCAAAGAAAACAAGTCAACCTGCTTGATCCCGGCCTTGATGTACGACAAGAAGTACGAAACATTCGCCATCTTGGAAGCACACGTGAAGGACAGTAACCAAATCACTTGGCAAATGAATTATAGTACGCGAAAAAACCGCTTTAAACTTGAAAACATTAAGGTGAATATGACTATATTACTTTTTTGCGTTTCAGTTATTATTGTTACAATATATGCGTCACAAAATATTACTTTTGTGTTGCTCTTCTCGAGCGTATCTCTCACAACGTTGCGGCAGGTACAAAACGCAGACTGGAATCTGCAGACTAGAATCTGCAGACTAGAATCTGCAGACTAGAATCTGCAGACTAGAATCTGCAGACTAGAATCTGCGGACTAGAAATGAAATTCAAGGAAAAGACTTGAAAGTTGAATGGCAATAAATACGTTCATCTAAGCTTATATTAGCTCGGCGAAACTGTGTCATAATTGTATAAATTAAATATAATACCAGCATATCCAACTGTCTTTGTGAACTTTCAAACATCTAGTATTGAGATAACAGTCTCCTGAGCGTATTTACTTGAGCTACATGAAGCTGAGTCCTAGTCAGAGATCGAAATCACGACTCATATTCGATAACGGGCCAAGCACTCGGTCGCCATTACTGTCACACAACAGACGAAAATCACAGGAAGCCCAATACCCCAGGTACAAAACGCAGACTGGAACAAAATTGCCCGAAAAAACGAACAAAACTCAACGTCAAGGGACTGGGACATCAAGTTTCACTTCGAAATCACAATGCCATTACTGTCACACAACAGACGAAAATCACAGGAAGACCAATACCCCCAGTCTGCATTTTGTCCCTGGGGGGCCTCCAGGTACAATTCTACCATTTATGCATATAGGGTCTATATATACTACATTTATAATATGCATATATTAAAAAGATAAAAATAAAAACAATACTAAAAACAATGTGCAAAAAGAACAAGGGACTGGGACATCAAGTTTCACTTCGAAATCACAATGCCATTACTGTCACACAACAGACGAAAATAGTCCAAGGAAACATCAAAAAGGGTCCCCCCGGAACTCCAATTGCCACAAGATCAAGACTGGGTTGGTTGATTAGTGGTCCCATTCCAGGAACAGAGAAGGATGAAAACTTCACGAGTATGGTAACAGTAACAAAGATCGATCGAGTACAAGAAGATCTTCAAAGATTCTGGGAACTAGACACTATGGGGATTGTGGAACGAACAATGAACAAACTATCGAAGAAGATGATGCATTCGAGGTTTTGGAACGACTTCTCATACTCATTAATTATTACATGCAATGGCCTAAAGGCAATAAATAAAGAGTTGCAAGATTTTAGCCCGGAAAAGCAAGAATTCCAGTCTGCATATTCTCTGCTCATGCGCAGAGTCGAGTACATCGTATATAAATAATATCCCCACATGTGTTGGACTCTTGAGTAGCATGAAGTAGAGCCTGCTTTCAGATTGAATCTCAAGGTTTCGATGATTGTTATATGAGGGATAAGAACTCAGGAAAGAGTACTTTGAAATGCATCATTTCAAAGTCCTTGGACTTTGAAATCCATCTTTCAATTATTGGAGGGACATGTGCTCAGTAAAGAAGCCCAAGATAGCGTAAGCTCAAACCAACGCAATAATCTCAAACGAAGGCCATCAAGAAATCCATCGTCACAAGAAACGAAAAGCAAGTATGACGAAAAACCGATCATCAGCAGCGGCACTTGTTAATACTTCAGAAGCAAGAAGAGTGAAATGCGGATTTTGTTCAAAAGGTCACGACACAATTAAATGTAAAGAAGCATTGAGCAAGTCACCGCAAGAGAGATGAGATGAGAGAGATGGGAGATGTTGTTGAAAAACAAAGACGTGCCGACATGTTATAATTGCCTCAAACACGGTGGCGCATTTCACAATTCCAGAACATGCAGGTTTCCCGGATGTTCGGAGTGTGGAAAACGACATCATCAATTTCTTCATGTCGTAGACAAACAAGCGCCTAAAAAGGAAGAGAAAATTCCAACTGTTTCATCGCTGAAAACGAAAGAATTTACTTCAAACAGCTCGTGCAAAATTGATTTATGAAGACAAGGAATGTGAAGTACGAGTACACTGGCTCTGAAGAAACCTTTGTGACAACGGTAATATCTAATGATATGAGGATGAACGCTGAAGGAGCTATTGCAACAATGAGCATCAAAGTTCTTGGTGGAGAAGAACAAAGAAAAAAGGCGAAAAGAGTGTCATTTAAATTAGCGCCTATTGATACAGAGAGCGGCCAAGTGGTGTATATAGAAGCCTGGACGATTAACAAAGTATGTGCACCGTTTACTGCTGTGGATATTGACGTAAATGAATTTAAACATCTACGAAACCTGAAGCTCGCAGATACATTACCAAGGGAAGAAGCTCAAGTGGATGTGATAATCGGTGCTGATCAGTACTACAAGATAGTCCAAGGAAACATCAAAAAGGGTCCCCCCGGAACTCCAATTGCCACAAGATCAAGACTGGGTTGGTTGATTAGTGGTCCCATTCCAGGAACAGAGAAGGATGAAAACTTCACGAGTATGGTAACAGTAACAAAGATCGATCGAGTACAAGAAGATCTTCAAAGATTCTGGGAACTAGACACTATGGGGATTGTGGAACGAACAATGAACAAACTATCGAAGAAGATGATGCATTACGACAGTTTGAAGAATCATGTCAATTCAATGGAAAACATTATGTTGTCGACCTCCCTTGGAAAAGATAATACCCAGGCCTTACGAATAACTACAAGCAAGCTCTTCAACGACTCATTAGAGTTGAAAAAAGCCTAGCAAGGAACTCAAACAAAGCTGAAGTGTATTGTAAAGCAGTAAATTAGTACCTACAAGATGGTCATGCGAGAGCCATTGATGCCGAAGATGAAAGTGTAAGCAATATACGATATGAGCTACAACCAAGTGTCGAGTTGTTTTTGACAGTAGTGCAAAGACACCTGACGGAATATCATTCAACTCATGTTTTCTGAAAGGTCCGAAACTGCAACCAGATTTGGGTCAAGTCCTGATTAGATTTAGATGTCATCAAGTTGGTCTCATGGCTGATATTGAGAAGATGTTTCTTCAAATAAAGCTTAGAAGACAAGATCAGAATGTACACAGGTTTCTCTGGAGAGACATGAAAACAGATCAAGAGCCGAAAGTTTACTATATGACTAGAGTCACATTTGGAGACACGTCGTCACCATTTATATCTATTGCCACAATACAAAAGCACGTCAGAGAAAACAAGAAGGAATATCCTGAAGCTGCTAAAGAAGTACAGGGCAACATGTATGTCGACGACTTGCTTTCTGGTGCTTCAAGTGATGAACGTGCTTTAAAGCTCAAAAACGAGATGTGTGCCTTGTTATCTAAGGGAGGATTCCACTTAACAAAATGGGCGTCGAACTCAAGAATGGTAATTGAAGCGACTCCTACTCAAGAAAGAGCAAAGAAGCCCAGGTCTACCAAGGAACCAGAAAAGTTTGAAGATACACTTAAGTATTAGGAATTTCCTGGGATGTTCAAGAGGATACCTTAGGATTCTCCAACGCCAGTCATATTACACGACAAGAGGATCCTTTAACAAAACGAAGCCTAAACAGCCTTTATGCAAGGATCTTCGATCCTATGGGATTTCTAACCCCTGTTGTTTCACAAACTGTGGGAGAGAAATATGGATTGGGATTGTAGTGTATCGAGTCCAGAAGGACTGGTAACTAGAAGGACTGGTAACGAGTTTGTAAGTTGTCAGATTAAATCAGTCTTGAACACGCGCCATGTTTGTGCAGTCATTGATTTCACCTCACCTACTAAAATAGTGAATACGTTACACTGGCGACGAGGACTAAAACAAAGGAAATGTCAACAATCAAGATTCCGTCTTTTCGCGAAGATGTAGAAGACTGGGAAAGCTTTTATGAGAGGTTACAGTCGTATTTTAGACTTCAAAAGACGAAGGAAGATGTACAAGTCGACACGCTCATTGCTAGCCTGGGTCCGGCTCAGTATCAGACCTTGAAAAGTCTGGTTTTCCCGGCCAAACCAATAGAAAAAGAGTTTAAAGACCTCATAGAAGTAATGAGGAACCATTACGAGGGAAAGAAAAACCCGAGGACCGAAAGATGCAAGTTCAGAGCGATTTTTCGAGGTGAAAACGAGTCCATTCAAACGTACGCCGTGCGACTGAGAGAGGCGTCACGTCGTTATAAGTTTGGCGCGAATCAAAGAAATGTTTGAGCCTGGTCTAGGATGTTGAAAGATTATGAAGTGAATATTACAGTTAAGCCGGATGCAGTACCGGTGTATAAGAAGGCACGTTCAGTACCATATCATTTACGTCCATTAGTAGAAGC
Organism: Actinostola sp. cb2023; assembly: GCA_033675265.1. Lineage (NCBI taxonomy): Eukaryota > Metazoa > Cnidaria > Anthozoa > Actiniaria > Actinostolidae > Actinostola > Actinostola sp. cb2023. Next base: position 120,940 of record JAUJYZ010001030.1, read on the forward strand.
GGAGTTAAAGAGGTTAGAGGAAAGTGGCGTGATAAAGCCAGTACCTTATTCAGAGTGGGCGAGTCCAATTGTCTCACTGGTGAAGTCAGATGGAAAGAGTGTGAGGATTTGTGGAGACTTTAAGGAAACCCTCAATCCGGTCTGTGACTTGAACCACTTCCCACTTCCCACTCCGGAAGATATTTTCGCAACGTTAGCATCAAGGGGATCATACACCAAGTTAGACCTGAGCCATGCGTATCACCAGCTAAAACTGTCATCGGAATCCAAAGCTTACTTTGTGATCAATACGCACAAAGGGCTGTTTGCTTATCAACGGTTACAGTTTGGAGTGCATAGTGCGGTAGGCATTTTCAAGAGGACAATGGAAAACGTTCTGAAGGACATTCCTCACTGCGCGGTGTACATTGATGATGTGCTGCTGACCAGTCCAACCGAAGCCCAACATCTACAAACACTGGAGACCGTACTACAGAGATTAGCAGAAGCAGGCCTGAAGTTGAATAAGGAGAAATGCTCCTTCATGCAACCTGAAGTAAATTACTTAGGGCATAAGCTCTCGTCACAAGGCATTCATCCTCTGGAGGATAAAGTCAAGGCTATTCATGCATTCCAGATCCCTAAAAACAAGCAGGAACTGTCTACCTTCTGTGGAATGGTAAAGTATTACCATAGATTTTTACCTAACATTTCACAGGTTATGGCACCATTGTATGAGCTTGAGAAAGAAGGAAAGAAATGGAAGGAAGAGCAGAGTAGTGCATTCAGTGAGGTCAAGGGGCTTTTGTCTTCTGAAACACTGTTAGCTCACTATGATCCAAATAGCCAGTTGTACTTGACGTGTGATGCAAGTGCCTATGGTCTTGGAGCAGTGCTGGAACAAGAAGTTGAGGCAGGAGTGTTGAAGCCGGTTTCCTTTGCCTCAAGAACTCTGACGGTGCACGAGAAAAACTACTGTCAAACGGAGAAAGAGGGTCTAGAAGTAGTTTGGGCTGTCAGTAAGTTTTCCAAGTATTTGTATGGCAGAACATTTGAGATACGAACTGACCACAAACCTTTGTTGGTTGGGTTTCCTGGGAGAGACCAAAGCTGTACCGCACACAGCCTCAGGAAGGATTATACGCTGGAGTCTTCAGCTTGCTGCCTACAATTACAAGCTAGTTTACAAACCAGGAAGTAAGATAGCCAATGCTGACTGTTTGTCTAGATTTCCTTTGCAGGTTACATACCCAGAACCCCCTAAAGTGGGAGAAGAGGTTCTACTATTGGAACATTTGGCGCTTACTACAGTTTGTGCTGAAGATATAAGGAGATGGACCGATAGAGATCCGGTACTAGCAAGGGTAAGATCCCTAATTCTGAAAGGCTGGGGAGAAGAGGGTAAGTCAGAAGAGTTATTACGCCCTTACTATTCAAAGAAGAGTGAACTCTCGGTCCTTGATGGTTGCGTATTATGGAGAAGTAGAGTTGTAGTACCCCCACCAGGAAGGGACAGGGTTACAGGAGAGCTGCATGCTACACACCCAGGCATTGTAAAAATGAAGAGCTTGACCCGCTGTTACGTATGGTGGCCAGCCATTGATCGAGACCTTGAGAGAAAGGTAAATGCTTGTGTAGATTGCCAGTCAGTGAGAAGTTTTCAAGCTAATCAACATGCCGTACACCCCTGGGAGTACCCAAGTCGCCCTTGGTCCAGATTGCATGTAGACTATGCTGGTCCTTTTGAAGGAAGGATGTTTCTAGTACTAGTAGTTGCATATTCTAAGTGGTTAGAGGTAATCCCCACTTCAGGAAGTACAGCTAAGATAACTGTCAACAAGCTTAGAACTGTGTTTGCAACTCATGGGTTGCCAGACACCATAGTCAGTGATAATGGGACATCATTCACTGGGGTAGAATTCAAGGAGTTCATGTCAAAGAATGGTATAAGACATGTTACTAGTGCGCCATATCACCCTGCTACTAATGGTCTGGCAGAAAATGCTGTGAAGACCTTCAAACAAGCTATGAAGAAGACGGAGGGAGACCTAGAAGTTCGGTTGTGCAGGTTTCTGTTTGATTATAGGATTACCCCTCATGCGACAACGGGAATACCACCTTGTGAGCTACTAATGAACCGTCGAGTTAAATCTAGGTTTGATTTACTGATGCCTTCAGTGGAGGATCGAGTATTGAGGAAACAAGAGGCTCAGGCCAGAAACCATGCAACAGGCAACACCCAGGAATTTCAAGTAACACCAGGAGATCATGTTTACTTTAAAAGCTACTCCAGACATGGGCCACCAAATGTACCTGGAATAGTGGAGTCTAGAACAGGACCTGTGTCCTGTACTGTCCGAGCAGAGGAGGGACAGCTAGTGAGAAAGCACTTCAGCCAACTGTTCAAACAGACACCACCTGCTGAGGAGAGGGAGAGGAGAGATGTAGTCGCTGATTCTCCAGCTGAGGTAATAGACCCACCACAGGTTCAAGAAGAACAGAAGGGGAAGGTTACAGGAAGACCCCCAGAAACAGAGAGTCTGAGAAGGTCGACAAGAGTACGAAAAGAAGTTAAAAGATTGAACTTGCGATTTTGTAATTACTCATTTAATGCATATGCTGTTAAAGTTGAGTTATACACATAAGGACTTTTGGGACTTGTTAACCCAAATTGAACACTTAAAAGACTTTGAACATTGCTAACTTTAAAAAACCCTATATTTCCACTAGGCGTGGAGGGGTGTAGTGTATCGAGTCCAGAAGGACTGGTAACTAGAAGGACTGGTAACGAGTTTGTAAGTTGTCAGATTAAATCAGTCTTGAACACGCGCCATGTTTGTGCATTCATTGATTTCACCTCACCTACTAAAATAGTGAATACGTTACAGGGATCAACCACTAGATGAAGATATATCAGAAGTTTGGACAAGCTGGAAACAAGAGCTGGATAATTTAGATGAAATCAGAGTACAACGACACGTTTTCAAAGGACTTAAAGATGTTGAAAAAGTTGAGTTACATGGGTTTGGCGATGCTAGTCAACAAGCATATGGAACAGCTATCTACTTGTGTGCCGAAGATAAGGAAGGCAATAGAATTTCCAATCTCATCCTTTCGAAGGCCAAGATAGCGCCGATAAAGAGATTAACCCTACCAAGGTAGGAGTTGTTATCAGCATTCATCACAGCAAAGGTGATTAATTACACCCTTCAAGCTCTGCGCATCAAGGTGAATGAAGTTTTTGGATGGTTGGATAGCCAAATTGCCTTAGCCTGGATCAACAAGCCAAGTTCCAACTGGAAAACCTTCGTGGCCAACAGAGAGGAGAAATTCACAAAGTACTCGATTCAAGTAGATGGAAATATTTTCCAGGTGACCAAAATCCAGCTGACCTTGTCACCAGAGGTATCTCCGCAACGTTCCTGCAGAACTGTGAGCTGTGGTGGAAAGGACCACCTTGGTTATGACAAGCCAAACAGTACTGGCGTACGTGGAAAGATGAAACAGAAACAATCCCAGAAGAATGTCTTGTTGAAGTAAAGACAAAAGCTATTCAAATAACGTGCAACTGTAGTGTGCAAAGTGATCAAGATGACTCCTTTGATTTAGAGTCAAACTATGAAACGTGGCAACGTTTGATAAGAATAACAGCTTGGTTATTGAAGTGGTCACGGTTGCGAAAAACAACCAAAACAAGGAAAACTATCAGCTGAGGAAGTAAAAGAAGCTGAATACACCTGGTTAAGAATAGTACAAGAAAGAGCCTTCCCTATGGAACTTGACCAATCTCATCAAAAGCAACAAATATCAACAACAAGTAAGATTGTCAAGTTAGACCCACAGTTTGATGAAAACAAGAGATTACTTGTTGTAGGCGGACGTTTACAATTTGCGCAAATACCGGAAGATGCCAAGCATCAAATAATTATTCCTCAAAAGGATCCAGTTGTGCAAAGGTTAATATTGCATACACATGTCAAAGCAAATCATGCTGGGCCAGAGACCACGCTTGCCATCTTACGTCAACGATTTTGGCTCATGCGAGGTAGAAGAGAGGTGAAACGAGTCCTAACTAAGTGCTTGACATGCAAACATTGGACTACTCAACCGGTTCAACAACAGATGGCACCGTTGCCAGCAGAAAGAGTGCAAGTCGTTCCACCGTTTACTAATGTTGGATTAGACTTTACTGTCCCATTATACCTTAAAGTTGAGGGGCAATCAGAGCTTACAAAGGCATACCTTTGCATATTTGCTTGTAAAGACACGAGAGCAGTCCACTGACGAACAACATGTCCACAGAGGAATCCCTACAGAGCTATCGTCGTATGGTAAACCGCCGTGGTATGTCACGTGTCATCCACTCAGATAATCAAACCACTTTTCATAAAGCACAACGAGTGTTTAAAGTATCAAAGGGAAAAAACAAGATTAACTAAGATCGACCCTAGGAAGTAGAAGCCAAGCTTACAAACGATCAAGTAACTTGGAAATTTATTACCAAAAGAGCAAGTCATCGTGGTGGACATTGGGAGAGAGTATGTCGTCAACTCAAAGAAACACTCAGAAAGGTGTTAGGCAAAGCTCTATTGACCTACACCGAGATGAGTACAGTCCTTACTGGAATCGAAGCTACAATCAATTCCAGGCCTTTAACATATATTGGTGATGACATCAGAGATGGACGAGTTATCACACCAGCGTTATTGGCAATTGGTAGAGATTTAGGAGTACCACCTGATGTACCCCAAAATCAGCTGCTCAAGTAACTCTGTCACACCGTTATCGTTATTTACAGCGTGTACATAGTCATTTCTGGGATCGTTGGTTAAAGGAATACTTACCGAGTTTGACAATCCGTCAAACGTGGACCAAGAGAGAAAACCCACTAAAGGAAAAGGATGTTCTACTTATAAGTGATGACAACGTGGCAAGAGGACGATGGAAGATTGGAATTGTAAAAGAAGCATTTCCAGGTCAAGATGGTCTAATACGCACTGTAAGAATTAAGACATCAAGAGATGAAGACCAGTACAGAGACTACACCTTCTCGAAGAATATCAGGATACAAGCACAGAAGAAAAGAAGGAAAATGGGCATTTGCCATTGGTGGGGGAGAGTGTAGAGATCACTGATCCGTACATTACTCGGTTTGGACGAACAATTAAAAACCCCAAGAGATTTGGATATTAAATGTACTCAAGGCACATTATAAATGTAAGATCATTCAAACTCTCTATAAAACTAAGTTACAAATGAATTTATAAGTGAGATCAAATAAAACACCAACAAGTAAACTAAAGGTTTTTGAACTGTACAGACATAATGAAAACTGCAGGATTCAACCTTACGAAGTGGGCAACTAACTCGCAACAAGTGTTGAACAACACGCAACCTGAACAAAGAGCATCGTCGCCACTGATCGAACTCACAACAGAGGAACCGCTCAAAGCACTGGGAATGTCATGGGACTTAAAGTCAGATTGCTTCAGATTTATCCCACCCAAAAAAGTGTTCATTCCTCGTACTTCAGCCACGAAACGAACTCTACTGAGCCTCGCTACGAAAGTGTTTGACCCTTCACCCTTCATTGTGAGAGTAAATATTCTCTTTCAGGAGCTCTGGCGAAGAGATCTTGACTGGGACGACCCACTGGATGATGACATTCAAAGAGAATGGTCTTCGTGGCAATCTGAGTTGTAAAAGTTAAGTGACGTTGCTATTCCTCGATGCTTCGGAGAAGGCATCAACTGCAATTCTCAAGTTGAGCTTCATGGATTCCGAGATGCATCACCAAAGGCCTATGAAAACTAGTTATGTCACAGTCTAGAGTAGCTCCTATTAAAACAGTGTCACTGCCACGACTCGAGTTGTTAGCCGCAGTAGTAAACGCACAATAATTAACTATGTCGCAGAAACATTGCCAATCAAACTGAATCGCATTGTATACTACACCGACAGCATGGTAGTACTTCATTGGATTAGACGACAGAGTGCATCATGGAAACCATTTGTAGCAAATCGTGTAGCAGAAATTCAAGAACTGTGTGATCCTCAGTGCTGGAAGTATTGCGCGAGCAAGGAAAATCCAGCAGATCTGTTAACACGAGGAATTTTCTGTGATGATATGGTTACAAGTAAACTATGGTGGAATGGTCCTCACTGGTTAAGTCTACCATCTGAATCTCACCCCTCAGAGCTAAAAGGCACAAGTCAAGAGAGAGGTACCCGAAGAGTGTGAGACAGAAAGGCGTGCAGTTCGTAGACACAAGGGTATAACAAACCAGAAAAGAAGTCGACGAGGCGCGTGTAAAAGAGACTTCCTGCTGCGATAAAAGTTGGACATATGCTGATGCATCAACAGGAACGACAAGCTCGCCAGTGTCACGGTTATCTATATATAAGGAGCATGGGATAGCGATAGAACGAAAATAATGTGAAACAAGCAAACCAGTAGAATGATAAATATACGCAGAGGATTTCCAACCGAAAGGAGTAGTATTCGAGACAAAGTACCAGCCCGCGAATTGAAAACCGAAGAATATGCGGCTTTCAGGAGTGAGAAGGATATGATCGTCTCCCGATTTATCATCGCAGACTGACTGAAACGAGTTACATGAAACATAGCGGGGAAGAGATGTAAGGGAGTCTAGCTTAAATGGCAACTCTTTTATCCACAGATTGAGAAAACGATTATCATTACATAAGCGCGGCGTAGATGGCTCTACAGTCAAAGGCATCACAAGCCGAGGGGGTGGGACCTCTCCAACCTTGACCCAGATAGAAATTGCCGCAGAGGCCAACCTATTCGTAATCGTATCTGAAATGAATTGAACAAATGGTTTACACGATATGGAATTTGGAAAACCCTGGGTGGAGGCAGCTCAGAGTGATATGATAGCCCTTTATACTGTCCTTTAAAGGGTCTGAAAAAATCAAACACGTTAACTTTATTCTTTATCCACTTCAGCACTGTAGGAGTAAGGTCATAAGGGGCTGTGGCTGCTACATTCTCCCATTCCGTAATATGGTTGTGAAGATTTCCCGCCAAGAAATCCTCAGTATCGCGGAAGACAAGCATGGAGGTATTTTCTATCTGAGCACCCGTCGAGACTTCATTAAAGAACTTGCTAGAAATGTGCTGATTCTCTTCTGCCATCCCCTGAATCACATTCAATGGAGCACCTTGGTTGGTAACCCAGCCCATAACAGGAGACGAGGCCCTAAGAGGGTCAAACCCAAGGGATCGCTCCCAATCGGGAAAACAATGTTCTATACGGGCACGCTTGTAACATGGCTACAAGAGAAGCAAAAGAAAAGAGATAAAGGAAGGTGCCGAGGGACGCGACTCAGGGGATGGCAGTTTTAAGCCTCGGTAATCCGAGAAGGAATTAGACTCCCGTTAAAAACTGCCATCCTATAGTCCGGGGGAAAGGAAAGGGATGGATAAGATGTGACAGAGTAGTGAAAAGGGAGAACAATACAACATGGATTGCAAAAATTGTATCGTCACTCGGACCAAAAGCGCAAAAAAAATTTAAAGGCGCAATGGAAACTAAAATAAAAAAGACACACAAACGAAATTTTTTTTTTTCAAATTATTGTTATATTATTATTAACATTCTACTGAAGTCTGAACAAATCCATATGGACGAAACTGGTTATAATTACATTGATTGGCCTCCGCGGCCAGACATATTGTAGGGCGAGAACCTGCCCCTAATAGCACCCCTTTCCGGACGATGGGCATTCCGCTTGAAGCAATTATAAATGAGATGGCCCGGGATGCCACAATAGAAATATGTGGTAACATGCGGTTAGAGGAGATGCGGAAGCAGCAGCAGCAGCAACAGTGGAGCGGTATGCTTCTGGGGACTTGGCCTTGAAAGACTTGTCCACCTTTGCAATACTTTCCAGAACCTTTGCATAGTCCTTGTCTGAGAAGAGGGATAAGAAGTAGGCCTGGAACCTATCAGCCGGTTTGTCAAGATGTGCTCTTAGAGTTTGGATAGCGGCATCCAGGAATCCCGCTCTAGCGTGATTGTTGCGGTGCGCCAGCCGGGCAACCGCTTCTGCCATGACCAGCGCGGTATAGTTATCGAAGTCTGAGGTTTCCCTCAGACCATAAGCAGACAATTTGGTCAGCTGAGTGTCTGTGTCTTGCTTCGTCTGACTCTCCAATTCCTCAATTCGTTTAACGAGAGTCTTGATATCCGTCTAATGAAAACGGAGACAATGCAGATCAATAAAACTAAGACGTACTTCACAATACTCTGTTGGAGTTCATTATCATGACACGTAGCAAGTATGCAACAGGAAGATCAAATATGAACTAAACAATGAAAAAATAATACATCTTTTAAATTATAACCAACAACATCCGCTCCAAGGGAAATAAATTATACAACAAGTAAGCAATGCCGGAGTACGAGGAAACAAAATGGTATAAAAGTGTTGAAGTACAAACAGGACGGGAGATGCAATTTTGAGAGCCAAATAAGATCTGCCATAATTAAAATAGGAATACCAACAGTAAAACTAACTCTGATTCAAGCCGAACTATGCCGGCTAAAGAATAATGCTGGCGCACCAGCAAAATAGCAATAATGCACTAAGACTGGAAAAACATTCAGTGCAAAACATTTTGAGTAAAATAATATCCCCCATAAGAAAATAAACGTATACAAACAAACCAGCACATATAGCTAAATGCTGGAACACGGTGAAAATAGTAATAATTAAATTCAAATTGCACACGTATTTTACAACATGCATGTAAACAAGGCGGGGAATTCAATACATTCTAGAGCCAAATAACATCCGCCATGAGAAAATAAACTTATATAACAAACCAGCACCGAACCCGAGTAGAACTCAATGCTGGAGCACGGGGGAGAAATAACAATGAATTCTGCATATATGTTCAACAACATCCCGTGCATACAAGGCGGGAAATTACATTTTAGTGCCAATTCACATCCGCCATAAACAAAATAGAAAACAACATACATTGAGCCGAACTACGTTTGTAGAATTATGATGTTGACGAAATATGGATTGCAATTAAGTGAACCATCGGAAATGCATAAATAACAGGTAGCGCAAATTAGGGACTCCCGCGGGAAAAGCAGAGAGCGTATTATTGCAGGCCAAATTACCAAACCAAATAATACTAGGGCCTAAATTGCAAATACTAACAAGGCAAATACCAGAAAATAGTGCCCGCTAAAGAAATGTAATAACCTTAAGAGATATACAGACATACTGCGCCGAATTAAGAGCGGGAAACATGGAATAGAAGCTGAAACAATTTGCAATACACACCGGGAATCGACAAAGTAACTGTACTTAACTGACTGACCTTAAAAACTTAAAAACACTTTAAGTTCCCGTAAATAGAACTACTAGGCATAGAACATATGCCATACGACCATAAAATCACTACCTAAATCATTTACCTAAAAGCAGTTACGAGACCGCGTGGCGTAGCGTATAAAGTATAGGTGGGCGCCAAAGGTCAGGAATACTAGGGAGTAGAAACAAAATTTACCTCCTGTGCTGCGGCGTTTTGAGATTCTAGTCCTGCCTCTGGTTGAATAGCAGCTGGAGGGATAGCTACAGGGTTTTGAACGACCACGAAGTCCACCTGGGCTTGAATCTGAGGAACTTGTACTTCTGGATCTGACATGATGCTAGCTCGGTGACTGTTTGAGCGATCTGATAATTATTCATAGTGCTTTACCTTTATAGTCGTACTGGCCAAGACCGCCGTAAAAGGTTATGCGTTCATGATTACCGTCACGAAATAATAGGGGTCTAACCTGTTGCATGCCAGCACATGCCACTGACTGATAGTAATTGGCAGTGAAAAACAGACAGTACATGGCAGTTTATGACAAGACATAGCAGTACATGGCAAGACATGGCAGTACATGGCAAGACATCGCAGTACATGGCAAGACATAGCAGTACATGGCAAGACATCGCAGTACATGGCAAGGCATGGCAGTACATGGCAAGACATAGCAGTACATGGCAATATATGGCAGTACATGGCAAGACATGGCAGTACATGGCAGTACATGGCAAGAAATGGCAAGACAGTGGTCTCACTCCCGACTCGTCACCTTTCTACCACAACTGCCTTCGCACCAACATCGATCTCTGCAGTCTTTAATAGCTTGAGTGTATCCTCCATGGCTGATAACCAACATGAAGTTCAAGTACCTGTTTTACCACAGCCTCAACCGCTTCAACAACAACAAGACCCCGCTCGAGCTGGCGAGCAAGCTGCCCAAGAACAACCAGCGGTTAATATTGATAGTTTTTATATTTCGTTCTGTACGACTCCTTTCATGTATTCTCGATTCACACGTGTATTCTCTCTCGCCTTCGTTTCTTTTGCTTTGTTTCTCTCGCTTTCCGTATTGTTTTACACTCCCTATTTATTCTGTACTTTGCAATCTTTCTAGCCGTTCTTGTGAATCAGTGAATGCTTGTACGCTTATGCCTTCGTTTTGCATACAGGTGCTCCCTTGAGGTTTTTGACCTAACGAACCCTCTTGTTGGCCGTTTAGTTTCTTCACCTTCAGCTTTCACAGTTCGTTAGGTCTTTTCTTTCGGTTTCACCGCCCCTCACTAGTTATTTTTCATGTTTGCATGTATTGCCTTTAAGTACTATATACAATATGAGCGGCCGATCGGTATGGGATTTACAAACTCGAGCCGTAGGCGAGAGTTGTAAATCCCATACAGATCGGACGCGAATATTGTAATTACTTATCGAATCCAACGATGTATAAGTGGATGTTTTACTATAATTTGGATGATAGGAAACAGTTTGGCCGAGAAAATCCAAGTTAAAGTTGAATGCAAATGAGGACGAATCTCTTGCCGATTTACAGATGTCTGCTACGCTTATGATTTCTATTGTATTTCCCTCATTAATTATTCATGAATTCGATAATTTCCTTTCAAAACTGGAGTTAACAGTCAGAGCCTCCACTAAACAGAGCAGTTTTGCGAGTTAACAGTTGGTCTCGCTTGTGGTACACAAAATTGTCGAGTTAACAGCCGGGCCTCCAAAAAAAGTTTGCGGTTTAAAGTTAGTTAACAGTTGGCCTCACTTTATTTTATTTTATATTTGAATTGTAGAGTTAACAATCGAAGCCCCCATGTTTGCGAGTTAACAGTTGGTCTCGCTTGTGACTTATTTCTGTTTGATTTGTGGAGTTAACAGTTGAAGCCTCCATAGCAGTTTGCGAGTTAACAGTTGGCCTCGCTTATGTTTTATTTCTGTTTGAATTGTGGAGTTAACAGTCGAAGCCTCAATATAACAGTTTGCGAGTTAACAGTTGGTCTAGCTCGCTTGTGACTTATTTCTGTTTGATTTGTGGAGTTAACAGTTGAAGCCTCCATAACAGTTTGCGAGTTAGCAGTTGGCCTCGCTTATGTTTTATTTCTGTTTGAATTGTGGAGTTAACAGTCGAAGCCTCCATAGCAGTTTGCGAGTTAACAGTCGGTCTCGTTTGAAACGCCATTTGGACGAAAATAAAATGTATTTCTGTTTGAAAGTCATGTTAACATACAGTCGGCGTCTCTACAAAGGCTTCCGAATGAACCGTTGTTTTCGCTTTAGTTTTGTATCCAATCATACATATTCTTTGGGGGGATAGTTGACTAGATCCTTGCTCTCGCTTTAGACGGACGTAAACATGGAGCCCGTATCAAAGCCCTTGAGGACAATAATAAGGAAACGGTGCCCTCCATTCTTAACTGAGAAAATTACTGAACGCTCTCGCGGTAAAGTGCCTATGAAACGAAAAAAACAGACCCCGTTTTTATTTGCTACTACGAAAGTTTACTATTTGCTTGTTTACATGGCATTAATAAAAAGTGAATTGAGCTTCAGGAACATTTTTTTTATTTCGCGCACGAAGTTGGGCATTTTGGGTTTTCAAAGTGCGACAATCCCGCTCGGTCAAACTATAGAAATGTGACGTCATAAGTTGTGCAAACAAAGGCATACACAACCTCGTGACGTCACCGAGCCATTGTCAAGGGCCCATTCTCTTGTCGCACATTTTGGTTGAAAATGATAATTTTCGAACCGCGAAAAGAAAATGTTCGCACGCTCAAAGTCGATGTTTAAATACAGCAAATGTTCAGAGAAAGACCAAACAACAATAATGTACAATAAAACAAGGATCGACATTTTCGTTTCATAGGCACTTTAAAGATTTTGACCAATACGAAGCACTCGCCTTGGCCGAACAGTTGTGAGAGCAAACCTCAGCTTTGTCGAATATGTTTAATGTATATACATCGTATACATTGATTTTATAATTCTCACGAAGGCAACTATCATGTAAACCAATTTTTAAAGCTGTTGATAATTCGTGCTTAAGTAAAGGATTCACTTCACTTCACTTCAGAGTGGCCACCATTAATCAAGACGTGAAGGCCAATTTTTTACAGCGTGAGTCTGCAGGAAATCCGTTCTCGTATGGACAAGCTACCCGTCCAGAAGGCGTACTTCTTGACCATCTTCTCGGACAAGGGTTACTCTAAGATCACTGATTCGCTCAACAGGATACATGGGGAAATCGTTCATGAAGTCTGACAAGGCCCAGCCAGCACTCCAACAGTTCCGAAGGTCCCTTGTTTGCTTTCATTGTGGACGTCCTGTCCACGTCGCACGGAGGTGCCGCTATTATCCTTACCCTCTCGGGATCCGGCTCCATCTCGCCCGCGTAACAATGACTATGGAGCATAATTGCGAACTAATTGTGAGATAAGATGAATGCATAATGCAATAATTGAATCAACGTTTGTTCTCCTCGCGTCTTTTATGTTTTATTAAACCTGTGTTTGCCAGCCTTGAAAGGGTTCTATATTACCCTTCAGTACTCGTTTCTAACGTTTATCAAGGCTGTCATCCCCGTGGTTTTCTCCCTTTTTCTTATGTCATGTTTTCAGTTGCCCCTAGGGCTCCCAATCTCCTGGAATACCTTTCAACGCCTTGGAGCTCGACCCAGATTTCCATCCCTTGTCTATTCCTACTTCGGATATTACCTGTGTCACCTGTTTGGGTTCACCTTTAACCACGGGGATGACAGCCGCTAATAGTCATATATCGGAAAATTTACTAGTTTAGATTCGGGGTGTGGGACAGTTTGGGAGAGTGTGGGAGTCATTATTGGGGTATTTAGGGCCGCATCCTTTATCCATATTCCTGAAATCACGTAGTCCGGCTGATCTCCCAATCTCATGCTACGAGTAAGAGTGAGACCACTGAGAAGAGTGTACCCTTTCTTCCGATCCTTTTATGACCTCTCCAAGTCTGCCTAAATTATCAGATTCACAGCAAATATCATGCGAAGGAGCCTTAACTGTTTCAGAATGTTACAACACACTGAAGTATTTTCAAAGTAATTAAACCCCTGGAAATGATGGCCTAACAGTAGAATTTTACAGGACCTTCCTGCCGCTTATCGGAAAGTTGCTTGTAGAATGCCTAAACTATTGCCATGAAAATGGAGAGTTTTACAATAACCTAGCGTAATCTCGCAATCTGATTGGCTCTCAGCCATTGTCAATAAGAGTACAGACACATGCAATGACGAATCGCTCGCGCACGAAACCAGCGCGCGCTTGAAACGGTTTTTCTTTCAAACTTTATCCTTGTTTTTGGATGTTTTTTTTGACTTTGTTATTGTAAAAAAAGAATCGCTACGCTCGTGGTTCCACTTGAGTTTTAAACATTTTGTGACGTCAAATCCATTGTCAATAAGAGTACAGACAATGGAAAACCGCTTGCGATTTGTTAACTCTCCACCTCACAGAAAACAAGCGGTCATTACTCTAATTGAGAAAAAGACAAAGACAGAAGACTAATAAAACATTGGAGACCGATTTCTCTGACTCCAAAACAATAGCCAAAAGACTTGAAAAAGTACTGCCCCAAATAATACATTATGACCAAAATGCTTTTGTTACAGCGAAAATCCTTGTATCGCGACCCTTTCGTTTTGAAAACTTCAGTTGGATTTTGGGTTTTTTCTGTTCCGACAATCACTATATATGTCCATTTCTTGAGTACAAAGCTAGCTAAGCATCAACATCATTATTTAAAGTACTAAATAGTGACATTTCTACTGTTTTCTATTGTATTTAGGGACCGGTCATTATTAATGTAGGGGGGTGGGGGAGATAATTGTTTTCCGAATGATAAAGTTTGCCAAGGCTTCTCCCACATTTTAGTGATGACTGTCCAGTAGAATGATGAACTCAATAAGAAATCATCCTTGTAGATTCCCAATATAGTGGTACCAAGTCTTGCACCGATCAGCATAGCAATCATCTCCCATTGAGGAACTGTACGTTTGCTTGGAAGATGAAATATTGAACTTTGAAGCGATGGACTCAACCTTGTCGTTCTTTTGGTGCATTTCACCTCTGCTGTCATAACTGCAATATTTGGTTGCAACTTGATGGTGTCTTCCTTTGGGTTCCAAAGTAAACCCAAAATTCCACAGCATTCTCTTTGAGAACCTGTCTTCATATTTTCAATCAGCTTCGTTAATACAGGAGAATTGGTGAACCACTGGCGGAGGTTTATATCAGCATCTTGCATTAACTGTCGTGATATGCTATAGTATTGGACAGCACTCATTTCATCATCAACTCCTGAAAGCACGTTGTCGCAATACAGTTTCTCTTCAAGATCCTTAGCCACTTGTGCGACTTGTGTATTAGAATCATACTGATACTTGCACAGATGGTAAGAGAATGGTAGAGTTGAGGATAAATGGAGAACTTGTTCCACCGAAGAAAACAGAAGTACATATGTAGACTTGAATTGGTTTATTTGGATCACCATCCTTGAACCAGAGGAAACGAACAAAGTCTCTGTGTTCTTCTTTCAACTTGATTCTCAAGAATGCCTTTTCAATAATCCGCAACAAAGGCATATTTGTTGACTCTGAAACGATGAATGATGGTATGGAGTGGACTTGAGTAGACATGGGCCTGTGTACAAACAATCATTGAGAGAAACTTGACCTGCATTGGCTGCAAAGACCATTCGTAATGGAGTTGTTTCACTGCTTGGACGTAGGACGAAGAAGTGACTGAGATAGTGAGGAACAAGTCCTCATCCAGTGTCCCTCACTGTCTGGAACTAGTTCGACATATCCTTTATCCAATCTGATCAGCAATGATTCTAGAGTATGAATCTAACAAGCCAAGCTTGAGCGCAAGCGATTCTTGACCTGTTTGAAGTCTGCCTGAGTGCAATATGCAGATAGAAGGTAACGGGGGTATGATCATCCAACCAAGGTAATGGCACAAAGTATGTTCCGTTGCGGTACTCTATTTGACTGTGAAAACGTTGGATGAAGTCATCGTCAAGCGTATCATCATCAAATTCTTGGATACCTAATGACTCAATTTGAAGTGATTTGTTTACAAGTTCATGCAGTTCAAAATCCCTTATTGTTCGTGTTGTCGAGCAAATCTGATTTTCTGTAGATGTGTCACGTGACTGGTCAACTGACAAACATTGTGTAGCTGTCTTGTTCTCTGACTTGGAAGAAAGTTTTCCTGACAACACATATCCCAAGTTTGATGCTTGAGCTGTGGGGCAACCACTAATGACTTCTGGTTTCAAGAACTGCCAAAATGAATCCAAAGCAATAAGAATATGAACTGGGAAGTATACTTGACTCATATCATCTGCTAAATGAATATTCTTGATATGAGGTTGATTGAGGCAAAATGCCCAATTGGTGCGGTTGATAGGAGCGACGATTATGTCAACTGAGCATACATCAAATGTATTCTTTTTGTGTCTTACCTCCAAATGTCATTAACATACACAGTTCGCTTACAAGGAGGCTTGACTTGTAAACTTTTCTGCCAATAGCTGGTTGTGATGTAAGAAAGGGAAGATCTTCCATCAAGAACACATCTGGGTTACCATGATATCTCACCACATTGGACTGTAGTAACT
This sequence comes from Actinostola sp. cb2023, assembly GCA_033675265.1. Classification (NCBI taxonomy): domain Eukaryota; kingdom Metazoa; phylum Cnidaria; class Anthozoa; order Actiniaria; family Actinostolidae; genus Actinostola; species Actinostola sp. cb2023. The sequence goes on from JAUJYZ010001030.1 coordinate 136,931, forward strand.
GCTGTTTTTAGGAGAAATTACATTAAGCTTGATGTACTGTTAACATGTATTATGTACTCTCTGGTGTAGTACTCTCTGTAGAATTATTGCTGCACTCTGAATGGATGAGATCTAGC
>JAUJYZ010000745.1:0-12500 GCA_033675265.1 Actinostola sp. cb2023
AAAAATAAGGGTGATAGGCACTTTAAATGAAGTTTTATGTCAGCGATGTCTTCGGTGTAGATCATGACCATTACGAACTACATAATAACAATACAACAAAAACATTCAAGTTTGCAACATATACCTTCCCCACCGTTACCACAGTAACGAAGATGACAAGTTGGCGTCCTGCTCAGTTCATACACATAAAATCCTCCACAGTTTCGGACACGAATGTTTGTTACTCCAACGACAGCAGTTGTTGTTCCAGTGATAGCACACTTTTACGAGTCACCATCCCTTGGGCTTGGGTAGGATGAGATCCACTCAGCCATCCAGGTGCATGAGTTCCACAGTGATGTTTAGCAACACACTTGGTTGGCATAGCTGATCCTGCAGCATCCGTGAAGCGGTACCACTTCTTGACGAACCTACTCTGGTCACACTTGAGAACTCCACCTGAACTAGAATATCCTTTAGCACGGTCTGCATCGCTAAGTACCGTGTAGTTATGGCATTCTAATGATGACACATAAAATAGTAAAATGATCAATACTGTCTGACACAGATCCACATTACACGAGATAATAAATTCAGATGACATACCCCCCCCCCCCCCCCCCCCCCCCCCCCCCCCCCCCCCCCCCCCCCCCCCCCCCCCCCCCCCCCCCCCCCCCCCCCCCCCGCACCGAGGCTTAAACATGATTTTTTTTAAACTGGTTTAACTCAACAGGTTTAGAAAATACTCTACAAACACTGCATATTAACTGGATATAAACTGTCCCTTATCTTACACAGTATATATAATTAAACTAGACGCTCTTCTAGCGTGAAGTCGGGCTTCTAAATGAAATGTAACCTATTTGAACTAAATATAGATATCTTATAGTGCGATTGAAACAGTTTTTGGTTGCTCGTCGTTGCGTGACTCGAGCTCCGGTGCTTTCCCTGATTGGTTTGTGCTTTCTAATCTTTCTTGGCCAGACTTCATGTCTCCTTCGGCTTTAGTGCGCATGAAAGGCGATTTGGAGCCTAAGACGAAGACGACCGCTCTGCATTTTTAGAGTCGGTGCTTCCACAGGAAGCCCGACTAATTATCTACAAACGCTGCAGAATCTTTGCTGCTAGGTTAAAAAACTACTAGGTGTAAAACTGTCCTTTATCTTTCACAGTATAAATCCATGTAGTTTGAATTAATCTTTTAAAATTAGTTGCGTTTTTGTTATGGAATCAAGAAAAATGCAGTTTAGATAAACATGTTTAGCTTAGGTGTGAATGGGGCAGAAGTTTTAAATGACGCAACAAAAAGTACTACTTACCAAGAGAAATCTCACAGATGAACATAGCTTCAAAAGTATCATCATGTCCATTAAATGTAGTATAATATCCATCATCGTCTTTATCGATTTCTCCCACCAGGAACAATGTTTCATTGATGTCATAATTAGGCAATGAGACCGACTGAACATTGGCTCCATTGCTCCAAAACCAACCCGATGTACTAGAAGTCGCTCCCAGGAAAAATTTTTATGGGTAAAGACGAATTGAAGAACCTTTGGAATTCTGATGCTAATTCATGCAGAAAGTATGAGGAACTATCTTCCAAGTAGATGAGGTGAGCGCCATGTTGTTCTGTTTGACATTTATCATTTGCATCCATCCAAGTTCTCATGGTTTTATTAAATAAAAAGCATGAATTGTCCTTTTCTATCCAGCCGCTTGGACAGGAACAGAACACTGCAAAACAAAATGGAAGATTTAACTCGTTTGTGATCACAAATATGAGATTGAATATGTTCATGAAAAGAGTTTGCAATCGTATTAAAGAACAAAAAGAAAAAAAAGAAAAAAAAGAAGAAAAAAAAAGACAACAGAATCACATATTAATTGCTGTTGGGTTGAAAATCAGAAATATTTGAAGCCAAGACCGCAAGGATTTCTGGGAAGGCAAATAATTAGCCTTAGCTAGAATTAGAGTCTCGATCGGGCAAGGTCTTCGTGTAGCTGCACAAATTGTCCCGGCTATAGTTTTTTAACGTAAAAACAATACATAGAACGACACTAGAACAATAGCCAGGACTTTTGTGCAGCTATACGAAGACTAGGCTCAGTATCCAGCCGCTGGGGTTTCGTGGGGGAGAGTATCGCGGGCGCACGAAACCCCAGCGGCTGGATACTGAGCCTACGCGAAGACCTGATCCTGTTGCCACGCCCACGAGATCGGGATTCTGGTACCTTTTAGGTGTTATAAGCAAATCATTCTATATATGGGAGCCCCCCTGAGTAAACAAACCACACAATACAACAAGAAATCATTTATTATAATCATCATATTTAGATATAGGGAAACCTCTCTCATCAGGGATGATTTTCAGGAGGGCCCTAATATACATATGATATAATAAATATAATATAGTGTACAATTTTAACATGAAAAATTATAGTACCTTCTTGGTGGCTTTCCTTTCGAATTTTTTTTCGAAAGAAAAAAACACAAGGAATTAAGATTTTAAAGTTAACAGACAACAAATGTGTAAAGAAGAAAAGGGTACTACAGTTCAACGAACCTCCGGTTGCGACCACTCTCCTGCTAAGCGACCACTGGTTTTCCAAAATACCAATGAAAGTTCAGTTCCAAGTCAAATCACTATAGTTGGAACCTCTCGTAAGCGACCGCCTCTCGTAGGCAATCACAAAGCTTGACATTTTGGGTGGTCGCTTACGGGAGATTCGACTGTATATATATATTTTTCATTTTAGAATTTTACACTAAAATTTCCTTGGGCTCCCTGTGCACACACTGAAACAAAGTTGTAAATGAACAACGAACCGAAGAACATAAACAAACTGCAACAAAACATAACTCTTATTACCCTGCTAGCAGAGTTTCTCGGACGATCAAGAAACAGAAGCAAAAGCCTATACAGCAAAAGATAAATACAAAACCATTGACCAAAGAGGAAACTCTGCTAGCAGGGTAAACTCTTATAGATAAATGTCATACTAAACAAATCTCTTCCAAACTCGAGGACGAAAATAATTCGTGTTTTGTGTTCCATTGAGACCGGAAATCAGTAAACAATTACCTTGGACAGACATCAGAATCCCCAATAAACACTTTATCATCTGAATGTTCATCCTTTCCCTGCTGAATAACGTAGAAAAGATCTAGAATACATGTGCTATTAGAATTAGAATTAAAATTAAAACTAAATGTCTCTTGCTTATCACTTTTACAGTAAATGTATGGCAGAAATCGTGTTTTTCTCATTTTTGGCCCTACTGGTTGTTCCAGCTGTCTAGAATCTTTACCAATGTGATTTTTTGAAGAGAGGCAAGGATTGTACGTAAAAAACTCTGGACATTTAACAAATTCAGAGATGGTTCCCTCAGAAATACATGGCGCAGCAATTTCATTACAGTAAATGTATGGCAGAAATCGTGTTTTTCTAATTTTTGGCCCTACTGGTTGTTCCAGCTGTCTAGAATCTTTACCAATGTGATTTTTTGAAGAGAGGCAAGGATTGTACGTAAAAAAACTCTGGACATTTAACGAATTCAGAGATGGTTCCCTCAGAAATACATGGCGCAGCAATTTCATTACAGTAAATAAATGTATGGCAGAAATCGTGTTTTTTCTAATTTTTGGCCCTACTGGTTGTTCCAGCTGTCTAGAATCTTTAACAATGAAACTTTTTGAAGATAGGCAAGGATTGTACGTAAAAAAATCTGGACATTTAACGAATTTAGAGATGGGTCTCTCAGAAATACATGGCGCAGCAATTTCATTACAGTAAATGTATGGCAGAAATGAATCGTGTTTTTCTAACTCCATCGCCAACTATTCCGGTCATCTGAGCCTGCGATGAACAGCGGTCTCCCCCAATCGAATAATGAAAATGGCGAATTCTTCGTTTGCACTTGACGTCACTTCCCCTTGCGAATTAATTAAAACAATTCTAAAATTTAGTTATGGATCCTATCAACTTGATTCTTGGCAGTGTTTTAGAGAATTGTGATATGAATTGTTGTAGAAAGTTTCAGATGGGCTCGATCGTTTGTGGCTGAGTTTTCGAAGTTTGAATTGTGTCACGCAACTCTTACCAAACGCTAGTCACGTCTCTGAAAAGTCGTAGAAACCAACAAATTTGTACCAAATTAAATGGTTTTAGTTTTATACATGTTTATAAGTTATATTTTTTGTGAAATTAAGTGATGTATATCAACTCTAAGCTTGAATTTATTTTTTGAAATCTAGGCCGCCATGTTGGAAGACACCAGTTGTCTTCCAACATGGCGCCGCCATACATTTACACCAAATATTTGGAAACTTCGTTCGCTCATAGCTCGGTAAAGAAATGCTCTAGTGCTCCAAAATTTGGCCCAGATTTGTTATTTTGCTAGCTCTACAAGCTCATAAGCTCAATTATTTTATTTGGCAAAGGAAATGATATTTCGAAATTTGAGAACAGCCGTATAAATTAAAATCGACCCGTAATCCGCCAAATACCACGTGGTTGCAAACGAAGAATACAAATACAAGGCTTGATGGGGAAGCGATCAAATCAAGGCAAATAAAAGTCTATGTTCTGAAGAATATTAATTTGCCGCGGTAGAATAGCATTCCACTACTCCTTATTCTTTGTTCTGGCTAATAAAAATTACAAAAATATAATTTTCTACCTTTCGTTTGAAAATCTTCGATCGACGTCAGTATCGTCTCGTCCATACTGCCTCTGTAAATTTGGATAAAAACATGCGAAAGTGCGAAGTTCCAATGTCCGCTTGCGGTGGACGAAGGATAGTGAAGTTTGAAGTCGAAACTTTACCGAAAATCGTCATGTTTGGTATCACAATAAAGCCCAAATATCCAGCTTTCATTTGCCGTAAAGATCCATGGGATAGCTGTTAAAGCACAGGGATACCGTCGCAAGTAAGTTTGATTTCTCCAAGTCCGGGCCTGAGGGCGCTTGGGCTCCCTGTGCTATTGCTCAAAATCGTCAAACCGAGTTAGTATTTCCGTTCTAAAATGTTTCTTCGATAATATTGAGCTCTAAATATACATAACACATACAGTTTGGTAGTTGCTTTCAATTCGAATGGTGTTTAATTCACAAGAGGAGCCTTATTGAACGTGTTTAGGAGCGAATTTGACTGATACTCTAAGTATATTTTCCAAAGTCACGCCGTTGCGTGACCTACGGGTCAGGATGACCGGAATAGTTGGCGATGTTTTTGGCCCTACTGGTTGTTCCAGCTGTCTAGAATCTTTACCAATGAAACTTTTTGAAGATAGGCAAGGATTGTACGTAAAAAAATCTGGACATTTAACGAATTTAGAGATGGTTCTCTCAGAAATACATGGCGCAGCAATTTCATTACAGTCATGTATGGCAGAAATCGTGTTTTTCTCATTTTTGGCCCTACTGGTTGTTCCAGCTGTCTAGAATCTTTACCAATGTGATTTTTTGAAGAGAGGCAAGGATTGTACGTAAAAAACTCTGGACATTTAACGAATTCAGAGATGGTTCCCTCAGAAATACATGGCGCAGCAATTTCACTAAGATTTTTAACTTTTAAAAAAATTTAAAAAAAAGGAATTTGTTTTCATTTTAAGCTTTACCCGTGTATTAATTGTTTTAGTACAGCATAATGATGACTTTCCTTTCATGCTAAGTTTATCGATTGATAGTCACCTTGGGGTCTCAAGTGAGTGTACTCTGCTACAATACACCCCTAAGTGGGTTACTTTATATAAGGTGGTATGATACCCAAATTTTGACAACATTTGAAACAAGTCTAAACCAAAGTGTTTTTAATAAATATATTCTCCACTGAGTTAGAGAAATAGTTTGGCACAGTTTTTTACATCAACAGTTGCCATGGTAACGAGGACACGCCCTTTGATCCTCGGAATGATAGCTCCACGCTAACAGCTGTAGCTCTATAAATACATATGCTGTACCTCTGAAAGTTTCAGAATATGCTCTACATAGATAGGACTATGCAATGAACCTAAAAAAAATCAATGTGTTTTATTCAAATCAGAAAATATTAGGATTATTGGCATAAATATCATTTTTTGGGCTCCGCCCAGATTGAAATTATCCTAATAATAATGTTAATTAAGAAAATAATAATATTTTTTTGGTTCATTGCACTGAGGTATTATTAACAAAGAGCTACACCAAGTTTCATTGCAGTATGTTACATAGTTCTTAAAGGAGAAATGTTAAGCTATGACAAGTTGTACTAAAACCTGCTTTCTGAGACAAATGGACTTAAAGTTAAAATTTTGATTAAATTTTACATAAGCTTCATGCATAAGAGCTTATGGCCACTAAAACTCTCCTGCAGCATAAGTTACTCCCTCTGCTTGCTGTTTGTTGTCTTCTTTCTTCTTTTTAGAACCTCTTAGTACTTTTCTTCTATTCTTAACTGTCTCAGTCTGCTTATACTCCGCAGTGCTTTGCTCCACTGTGTCCTTTACCTAATGACCTCATAGCATAAATAAGTCTCCTATTTACTTCAAAGCTTTTGGACTGCTTCTTGGATGTGTTAAACTCGCGTTCCCATCCACAGTTCTCGCACAAAAGTCGAAGACTTGAAGCACAACCCTTCCTTTCAAAGTGGTTTTCCATCAGAGTCACTTGAAAATTTCCACATTCAGCACATGGTAGAGATGAGAATGCTTGACTTAAAAGTTCCATATCGAACAGATAGATCATCTAATGCATCTTCCTTGGGTTCAGATGGCTTGGGCTTTTCAATATATGAAATCTTCTTAGATGAGATAGAAGTTCCAAGTTTGGATTCGGTTGTTGATGGTTGACCGGAAATGCTTTCACCGTAGCGTCTTCGTCGATCTCTTGCTCTTTCCTCTTCAAATTCGTGTGTTGATTCCCTGAAAACCTTCTCTTTGGACGTCTAACTGTTCAAGTCTTCGGTATAATTAACTTTGAAGAAGTAAATGCGACTAATATCTATATATAAAGTACTTCAAAAATCGAAATTGGCTTTGAACGCAAGAATATTTTGGAAAATGATGAATAACTGGATGCTTGCGCCAAATCGAGGCTCTAGACCCATTCCACAGCCAAGTATAACACAGGTAACCCACAGTCGAACTCAAAGAACGTTTTTCATCAGATTTTGGGTGTTTTTTTTTCTCAAAAAAGGACGCGTAAACAAAACCGTTGCCCCTAGCAACCGAACAACAAACCTCAGAAAGAAGGAAAAAAACCGTTAAAAGAACATTCCTTTCAAAAACCTAATATGTTACGGTTATTAAGCATTAAAGTTGACAGTTTGTGAGATAGGAAAAAAGAAATTCGAAAATCTTCAAAATTGGTCAAAATTTGGGTATCATACCACCTTAATTGGCATCGTGTGTGGGGGCTCATTCATTCAGGTCAAAATATTTCTGCACAAGAATTAATAAAAGTACCTTTAAAATGCACTCAATTGTCAAATTGTCAAGACCAGCTTGAAAAATGGGATAATAATAATAACAATAATAATTAATGATAATAATAATTAATAATATTTATAATAATAATAATAATAATAATAATAACAATAATAATTAATGATAATAATAATTAATAATATTTTATAATAATAATAATAATAATAATAATAATAATAATAATAATAATAATAAATAATATTTATAATAATAATAATAATAATAATAATAATAATTTCTTAAAAACACATTAACCGAAGTTTCAAAAATAAAAATATATAAAAATTAACAAATAATAATGGTGTATTTCTGGGCATACAGTTTGATAATGAAGATTATGACGAGAAGATAAGTAAACATGTTTTTATGACTGATATTTCGGTCACAAACTGTGACCATCTACAGAAAACTGCAAAGTGAATTTCGCATGTACATGTAAATTTAGCTCACTTTCACTTTGCAGTTTGCTGTAGATGGTCACAGTTTGTGACCGAAATATTCAATAACATGTTCACTTATCTTCTCGTCATAACCTTCATTAAACAAATAATAACAATAATAATAATATACCTACAACTGACAAAGACGAAGAAGTGCTTTAATACGCAAATGAGCACGTAAATGGGTTTCAAGACCAGAAACATTCATATTTTCCTCAATCTATTTTAGTATATTTTTCACATCTTACATGCAAAATGGAATCTTCAAAAAGTGGTTTAACGTTTTAACTTGTGTCCTGCCGCTTAGGCCTTGTGTCTCTATGAAATATATCTGTGTTATCAGTTATTGTATACACCGAATGCAATAATGGCGTCCAAATAACGTTTGTGATATTTTAAATAACAAAAGAAGGTGCTAAAGTCGGGATAAAATCGCATGCGCACTGAACCTTATTCTGAAACTCTGAACTGGCTTATTAACGCACAGAACATGGTTAGAATATTGCAGTACTGATAACACACTGAGCCGCTATATATTGAGACCCGCAGTCTCGAAAAGACTAGGGATAACTCACTCGTCAGAAAAAGGAACATTTGCGGTTAATAAAGAAGTTGAATTCCACAGTTTCTTAAATGAATTTTGTGACCAATCTATGTGTCATAAATGAAAAAGAAAGAAAAAAAAAAAAAGGAAGAAAATAAAAGGAATTTTATCGTAGATAACTTTTAACTTAAAAGTTATCTACGATAAAATTCCTTTTCTTTTCTTCCTTTTTTCTTCGCTTTCTTTTTCTTTTTTTCTTTTTTTCTTCTTTTTCTTTTCTTTTCTTTTTTTCATTAACCCTTTGACACCCAGAGATTTTTGAGTTTTTTAGCGATTTTCTGGACCTAATCACGCCATAGGAAATTTCGATTCCATATAAGGGGTTTCCATGGAAATCTTGACAGTTCTGAAAGCCCACGGGCTCAGGTTCTGACGTAATCTTTCTCTTTTGGTGAATCTCCTCGAGGAACGGCATCTCGTAGCTACTAGGAGCGGTCAATTTTGCATTTTTAGAGTGTTTATAGCCATTATTCACCACAGAAGCCCCCAGGACAGCATCATTAAGCTTGACTGGTGTGGTAGAGACCGTTCTCCTGGAAGAACTCAGGAGTTTAGATACGAATTCACGAACAGATTTCGACTTTGCCGTTTGGAAATTCAAAATGGCGGACTCAATTGTGAAATCGTCTCTCTGGTCTTTCTGTGGTGGATTCCAGGACCTACAAAGGCATTTTTGGCGACTTTGGACTTGTAAAGAATGCAACCGGTGCAATATTTTGCCTGTAGGACCGAGTGGCTCGACACTCTATCTATTCTTAAAAGAGGGATTTTCGGGGGAGATCTATGCCGAAATTCCCGGATGTTTCCCGGCATCCTTTTCGGGCGTGCAGAAGGAAAACACGTGTTAGCGAAAGTGGGCCTAAGGAAATGGCTATTGTTCGGCGAGTTAAGGAAAAGAGAGGGCAAAATTCACGACTATATCAAGAAGAGAGATGGAAGTTTGCTGAGAAAGTGGCGTTTTGTTTCGCAAGGATGTATTTTGGAAGAAAATCCAAGTCAAATGTCGTTCATTTTCGAGGTGTAAAATTGCGTCAAAAACACGCATTTTTGATTTTTATGGCAAACAAATTGAACTAATGCCCAGAAATCGGACCTGTAAGTCAGTTTACTTGAGGTTAAAATATGAAGAGTTATCTAGTTGTCACTAATAACTGGCCATGAGATCGATGTTACGAAAATTCAGAAAGTTAGAATTTTTCAAAGCAGTATCGATTTTTACGGGCGGTTTCGGGCGCCGTGGGAGTCAAAGGGTTAAGGTGATTCCCTTGAATTGCATTGCGCACGCTCTACTGCGCACGATTCTGAATAAAATGTTAGTTGACGAGCGCGCGCTAACTTACGCCATCGAGCTCGCGCACATTGGAGACCATTGGAAATCGTTAAATATTTCAAGTGTAACTGAAGTTTTCTCAAAATAAATCGAAAACGAGCACGGTGACCCCCATTTTTTATTCAATAACTTTCATCACACTATAGTTCTCTAGTATATAGCAAAGTATTAAAAAAAGTTAGGATTTCAAACATTAAAAAAATTGAATGAAAGCATACGGAGTATCGATTTTTAGACCCTCTCGGTGGTTCGAACATCTGTGTGTTTTTTGTTCTATTTTTCGACAACTATGCAAAATTCGAGCATTTTCTTACTTTCAGACGGTAGGCTAGAGATACAAAAGCTATAGCAACCACTTAAGTTCATTATTAATAGTTTGTCTTTTAAGTTGTGGAAAATTATTTACCCGATCCCGATGTCACGCGAGACTCGACTGAAAGACCTAAAATACCATAATTTCAAAGCAGTGTAGCGCAAAAATGAGCGCGGTGACCCCATGTTTTTAGTGCATTTTTTGAAACTCAATACCGTAATGTATCACCATGCCAAGTTATAGAAAATTCTAGGATTTGCTTCTATTTCAAGGGAATCACCTTAAGTTAAGTTAAAATTTGAACTACAATGATTAAATTTTCGAGACATTTTTTTTTCCAACAAAATGTTTAAAAATAAAAGTCAAGATTGTAATTGTTACCAAAACCGGTTGATTTACTCACCAGCAAAGTATTTCAATCTGTTCTCTTGCTCAGTTACGTACAGCAATAGTTCATGCTTGAATCTGTTGGGCCCACCGGCAAAACGACTATCTGCATCGACTATTGATTTCCCCCCGCTTCTAAATGTGTACACCTGACTCAGTTTAATTAGGCAACTGGTTGGCAATACTCCAAGGCACCTGTGAGAAAATATTGTAAGTACTAGAATGAGTTTTTGTTCTTGTCATGATTACTAGTAAGTAGGTCAACATATTTATAACACAGTAAAAACGCAATCTTGATTTAGTTTACACTTGAGAGCATTCTACAAAGGTACAACTCAGAAAACTATTATGTTGTTTCTTGAGCGGATAACCTTAAGCCGAATCTACACGAGCAAATTTTCCTTGACAAGTTTTCCTTGTCAAGGAAAACTTGCTCGTGTAGATGACAAAAACATCGCCAATTTTTCCTTGTCAAGAAAAACTTGCTCGTGTAGATGACAAAAAAATTGTTAGTTTTTCCTTGTCAAGGAAACTTGTCAAGGAAAACTTGTTCGTGTAGATGCGGCTTTAATTTTCTTCGGTCTGTACCTTGATAAAGAGCTCAAGTGTAAACACGGCCTCCAATGAAGGTTATCTCCTTACAATTGAGTTTCGCTCTATTCAATCGAAATCAAATTACCAAAATCGTACACCAAATTGAACTGCAGATGCGAGAGTACAATGGCACAAGAATGCAGTCCTGTAAGACTTATAACACACGTATGAACTCATTCAGTGTTTCAGCCGTTCAGAACATGCTCATCATAGTTGCGTGGTACTCACCTAAAAATGTGAAGACATATGAGAGAGCTACTTCATTGATTAATGAATTGAGTATATGGTCAACATCATTAACAGTATATCAACAGAATATATTACAGGACATGTGCATGTGTGCTGCACGGTCCGTGGGCAATCCGCGTGTACGTGAGGGGCATTCGTTTTTCGGCGAAGTTGGTAAATTGGTTATCTGTGGAACCAGATCTCACGGCACAAAATACGCGTTGTTCCTATTAATAAATTAAATTTCGACAAACCGATCAACCTCAACTGATTTAAAATAAGTTTACAGAAAAACAACGTCAAAATTAAAAGAATATCGTGTCCATGTTATGTCAACAAGAAATTTTTTTTTAAACTGAGCGGATTGGGTCAAAACATCCAAGAAAATCAATTTAATGGCAAATAAACAGAATGATAAAAAATAAGCTCGAAAAAAAAGATAAATAAAACCATCGACCGGCCGGGCCGGGACTCGAACCCGTGCGCTACTACACATAATTTATGCAAAACACTAAAAATCGACCATACACCCAGACTTAAATGCTGAGTCACCGTATGTTACGTATAGGACGAAGATTTCGGCCTCATCCGCGCTATATCGGGTAGTACACAATCAGCGAAGTAGTCAAAGAGGGAGGGAACAGTCGTATCCTAGTCCTAAATGACTGCCCCGTACTACTTCAGCTATCTGTACTTCCGATTGATTTCGAAGGTAAATTTAGTAGTCTATCGTGTAACGGTTATTGTTATGGAAATTTATTATTTATTGACTAACGTAGCCCTCTGGTTAGTGCTGGGATTTGGAAACCAGCGACCCGGGGTTCGACTCTCGGTGCGGACAGCATTTGTTTTCTCATCTTTTTCTTTCTCAAACTTTCTTTTTCTATTTCTTTCTTTTTGTTTTTCCTGATTTATTCGGTGATGCTGGATACAACATTCTTTTAAAGGAGAACTGAAGCCTAAGTTTATCTTTCGATAAAAACAAAGATAATGTTGTGTTCAATCATTTTCTGAAACAATTTTTAATTGTTTTCATTTTTATGGAGATGAAACTTGAGTTGAATTGTAAAAAGACATAGATTACCGCTGAATTAATTGATCGCGGCTCACTTCAGTAATTATCATACCCAGAAATTAGAGACATGCCTGGTCGCGCA